>CM021102.1:127573951-127614152 GCA_007115665.2 Sequoiadendron giganteum
GGTGGAATAATTAAGGTAGGATGAATTATTTTAATGAGTGAATAAGTGATGAGATTCAATGTCTATGCTATAATTTTTTCATAGCCATTATATTAGAGTCACTTGTAGAATTTCATATGGTGACACAAAGTGCATGGCATTTGAGATCGATTGTAGTGGGAAAAATTTTAGGAGATGAAGAAAATGTAAAGAAGACTTGACGGTATTACGAAAATCATATAAAATAATAGAAATGAAGCAATATAGCAAATAGATCTCACAATCTAGTAAGAGAAATTTACCAAAATTTATTTAGAAAATAGATCAAATTTTTGATGCAAGAAACACGATACAATGCTCCTTATTGAAGGATGCCACTCCACATTCTATCTCAATATGAGATTCTAACACATACAACATTCTTCATATCTCATATGAATCTCTTGCTCTTATTATATAGTAATCATCTACCTACTATTAACACTTACTCATACATGTAGAATAAGCACTTCTCTTCTAATTAACTAATGGGATGATTTATATGGTATATGAACCCAAATCTATTATTTATTACTACCTAATAAACTAATGGTTCATTTTTGTGATTATAGATTTTAACATTATACTTAGAACTAAACTTGGATTGTGGATTTGAACATTTTTTATTTTAACATCAATAATATGTTTATAGGCATTATTGGTAAATGTTGTTTAGGAGTTTGTTAGGCTATAATTTCTCTCCTTTTCTATTGATATAAATGCAATATGTTAATTAATGAGTGTGTACATATATTATATTAAAACTTGACACAATAATTAATATCAATATGTTGAGTGTTTAATGTCTAGTGCTTATGACACGTAGTGTATGGTGTAGTATGCTACTGTTAGCATGCTATTTTTTCTAGTCTATGCAAATACCAATTTCTATTATCTACTAGACACAACTAGTTTCTTAGAATCAAAATATTCATTGACAATTAATTTTGTTTCAATTTTGATATATTACTTTTGCATATTCATTAAATTTTCTATTCAATTTTATCATGATGTAATAGTAAAAGTAACATTCCAATAATAATTATTTATTCATTATTTCAATGCTGAGATAATTACTTGTTCTTGCATATGTATCATCTTTTAGGGTTGGACTTCAATCTATTAACATATTAACATTCACGATAGATTTAAATTTGAAAACTAAATTCTTCTAACCTATTTGGTCTGTAAGAAATTAGGTTTATGCTTCTTCCTATTAGATTTTTGTCTAACCTAAAGAATCTTGGTGCTATAATTCTATTTTTCTTCTTCTTCTTAGGACTTTTAATGAGAGGCCGTGTATGTTTGAGACACGGAGGATGACCTAAGTTTTATTGGGCAGTGGGCCTGCCTTGTGTTGAATTGTATGTGTGCGCGTAGATTCGATGACGTCGGCAGATTTGGAAAATAGTCGTGTGTATGGAGTTCATATCGCTACCTATTTTTTCACATGATGTGAACAAAGAAATTCCTAGCGCAGCCCACGTTTGAAAGTATTGGCGAACCATTTGAATTCAATCTCTCCTCGAACAAAACAAGCATGTGGATGACATCAAAGCCGATTACATTAACCCATGGTCAACATAAAAATCATTTGTTTACTAGTACTTCTTGTTAATAAGTTTGGTATATAAATATGTTTTTAAATACAATAATATAATATATAACATAAAATAAATCTGTATTAGATTAGATTATAATAGTTAAAATGAAAAAGTTGATAAGTGTATTTTGGTACTAGTTTGTATTGTTTATACTTTTTCATCTACTAATTGGTAGTTGCTATTGTTTGTACTTTTGTTATGTTTAATTAAAAAAAATAGTAAGATGTAAATTTGAATTCTAAATTTGAGAAGTTTATGTTTGTTGTATTAGGAACATTTTAATTAAAAGTAAGTTAAAACTAGCTATTGCATTTTAGGTGTGCAATGTTACACCCTAATAATAGTATAGATAGACAAATATCTAAGAATGTTAATTGAGGTTAGTCTTGTGGTTAATCAATTCTTCATTTTGTGTGGATCTTTTAGAGCTTGTCACTTTCACTCATATCCCTAGGGAGTGGAATGGTGTAGCAGATTGTCTATCCAAATGGGCTTTTGATCAAATGCAAAACTAGAATATTAGGGATAAGGATCAATTACCTATGGGTTTGTCTCATCAGTTGGATCACTTAGTGGAACTTGACATGGCTCTTTAATCAAATAAGACAAATAATCGTTTTCATTTAATTTATTTCATTTGTTTCATTTTTAGATTATCTAAACTATTTTCTATTTCAACCAATATGACTACACAAAATAAAATATTGTCATACTATTATTCCTCATCAAACAACCCATCATCATGTTCTTCAAAAGAAAACAATGTTATTGTTATATATATGGGTACAAAATTAAATGCAATGTTGCATCTTAACACCACTGATTCTGAATGGATTGTGTCAAAAACTTTATTAATGTTCTCTAAATTGTAGACTCTTATGAAATATTTCTTTTTTATACAAATATTAACATAGTATAAAACAAATATGATATGTACATTGTTTGATTCATATTTATTTGTTTTCTACAGAGAAAAGTTGAATTTTAATTAATTAATGAGATGAGATCAACTCATGTAAGAGGGCCCTCTCCCTTTCTTCAAATCAAATTATTATTAGTCTCTTCGTATAATTATAAATGGTAATCAAACTTACAATAATATGGAAGACTCGAGGGTGTAGGAGAGTTTTGAATTTTGAGGTTCAGATAAGAGATGGACTGAGTGGTCTGAAGCAGTGGAGGAAGAATATGGGAAACTGCCCAACTTTGTCGGACCCTCCAATGCCCTTACCAGAACTGACATCACTGGCCTACTCATTAAATTATCTTGTATACACACCATCCCCACTCATAACATTGTGGTTGCCGCCTCCTTGACATCCACTTCATCTTGAAGCCTTGAATCTAACAAATTTGTTAATATCCCTTCTTCGGCTTTCATCTCTAATACTTAGAATAAGCGGTGTTCAGTAATATATCTACCTTCTCTGTAATATGCATGAGGTCAATTGGTAGGCCATTTACTAGATGATGTTGTTTGTGCAACAAAGGTCTCAATGGAGAAGTGATAGCTTCAAATTAACTATGCATCCATGTCCAGAGATAAAGGGGGAGAGAGGAAATTAGAGGTAGAGATGAAGATAGAGCGAGAAAGGAAGAGGGAGACAAATATATAGAGATATATAAGTAGAGGGAGAGATAAATATATAGAGAGAGAGGGAGAGATAGAGAGGACGAGATAGAGAGATATAGAGGAAGAGGGAGAGGGAGAGATAGAGAGATATAAATGGTGAGATAGAGTGATAGAGAGAGATATAAGGAGATATAGAGAAGGAGAGGGAGAGAAAGAAAAAGAGATAGACAAATAGAGAGAATTAGAGATAGGTAAATAGAGATGGAGAGAGGGAGAGACATATAAAGAGTGTGATATAGAGAGATAGAGGGGGATAGTGAAAGAGATAGAGAGGTAGTGATTAAGGTATAAAAAGATAAGGACAAAAAGAGATAGAGAGAGGAGTGAGAAGGAGATAAAGAGAGAAATAGAGATAGAGATATAGATTAAGAGAGATAGAGTGAATGAGAGGGGGGGGGAGAGTGAGAGATAGCTCTATAGATAAAGAGGGGGAGAGGGAGTGAGATAGTGGGAGATATGGAGATATAGAGAGCAATAGGGAGAGATATATCAATCACCCTCCCTATATCTATATATATTTATTTTTATCTCTTTATCTCTCTACCTCTCTCTATCACTTTATCTCCCTCTCTATTTGTATGTTTCTCATTATCTCCCTATATATATATATATATATATATATCTTTTCTTCTCTCTATTTATCTTTATCTCCCTATCTCTTTATGTGACTATCTCTATCTATGTCTCTCTCCTCTTCTCTCTTTCTCTTTTCCTTCATCTATTTTTCTCTATCTCCCCACTATCAAACCTCTTTCTATGTCTCTATTTATTCTTTTGTATCTGTACCTCTCTCTATATCTCTTTGTCTCCCTCTTTATCTCTCTATTTCTATTTATCTCTCTATCTCTATCTCTATCTTTGTTTCTCTCTCTTCCTGTTTTCTCATATCCCTCTTTTTATACCTTTATTTATGTTTTTATCGATTTCTCCTCCTTTGTCTCATTTTGCTCCCTCTCTTGCTCCTATTTTTTCTCTCTCCACATATATATCTTATCTCTATCTCCTTCTCCCTTTTCTCTTCCTTTCTCTTTCTCTCTCTATATGTTTGTCTCCTTAAATGTGTAAGGAGTACATTGAAGAGGTTTTAAAGGTGAATTATCATATCCTTGATCAAATGACATGCTACTTTGAGCATAACTCCCCAAGGACACATGCCATCCTTGGATTGTTGACATGAAACAACCAAACAAAATTTATTTTCTCTATTCTCTATTTTTTCCTTTGTATCTCTTATGTTTCTCTCTCATGCTCTATCTCTCTTTGTGTATTCTTCTCTATGTCTCTCTATCTATCTATCTAAATTTTTCTCTTTCTCGCATTCTCTATCTGTATTAGCTGATAGGCTACATATAGTGTGATATTTGAGCTTGAAACAAATCTCACATCTACAAACCATTACCGAGTCATTGGAAAAAAAAAATGTTGTTTAATGGTAAACCACTATCTTTTAATGGTACAATCCTCTAAAATATCAGGTAAAAGCCTCCAAAATCTCACTTATCATGTAAAATCCAGATAAATATTTAATTGACAACTGGGTGGGAACATTCTATTTCCATTTAGATTTTTTTTTTCAATTTGATGGCAGATTTCATTTTTCATTTGCATTGATTTATGTTTTAAATCAGAATGCAAATATTTCATAATTAGATAATACTTAATTTTTTTAAAGAAAAAATATAGATTTGTCTAAATTTATGTCATTCCATTATTTAACACTTATTATTATTACTTCACATGATATTTTTTGTACACTCATTGACCAAAATCTGAGTGATTTTCAAATCAATGGTGCAGACATTAGGAGACGGGATGCAAGACATGAAAACCATCTGCATCATTCGATTTTTGTTCTTTTTGTCACTTTCTCATTTACTTTTGCATAGTACCGTCGAGGGAGAGAGAGGTAATGATTGCAGGATATGTACAAAATGGATTTGTTGAAAAGGCTTTAGAAACTTTGAAGCAAATGCAATTGGTAGGTGTACAACCAAACTTCAAAACCTTCGCCTATATCCTCCCTGCCTATGCCAAAATGGGAGCTTTGGAACAGGGTATGGACAACCATCAAAGCTTCATGGAAGGAGAATTTTTTTTTCAATATTATAGTTGGAAATGCACTGGTAGACATGTATGCAAAATGTGGAAGCATAGAAAAGGCATGTAAACTGTTTGACATTATGCCTCAAAGAGAGGTTTCTGAAGTGGAGTTTCTGCAAACAACATCTAATGATGTGCATAAAATTTCATCTTCCGCAGCCAAAGATGACCCCATGTACTATTCATTGTAAATCTCTGGTAAATCAAATGCAAAAGGGCTATAAGGGAAATAAATGAATAGTATTTGGATTATTTAGACTCATTACCTTGTAAACTTGAACAAATACCAAATTGTATAGAGAATTTAATATTTGTGATTTTGAACACAAATGGTAGCAAAATTTCAAACGGCCAAGTACATATTTCACTGGTGATGTGGCATGAGTTAAAAAAGATCCAATTTTATTTTGAACATTTTCAAGCACGTAGTTCTGCAATTTCTTAAATCTCCACCTCAAATTGGCAACCTTCACCAAATTGGAGGGAGCTATTATCGTTGTGTTGTATAGCATACTATCATGTGGTGGTGGGGGAATCTCCTCTTCCATGGAAAGCATTTTGTAGAACATGAGGTCTCAATGGAGAAGTGATAGCTTCAAATCAACTATACACTTCTCCCATTGCTTTCTTGTAGACAAATTTTTAATGAAACTACACCCTTTGCAGAGAATGCTGGTACTAAATCAAAACTTCTTCCAAATGAATCCTTTTCACTCAAACCGAAATATGCAGCATCCACATGGCTTTGCAAAACATAATTATTGGGATACACTCCCAAACCATACGATGGGTTTTCTTCAAAATGTTCTGCATCTAGTTCATTGCGGCAGTAGTCATGCCTTCCTTCTTCACTACTGACATCTACCTTATGATTAAGCTAGTCATCGTTGAATTCATTTAAATCTTTCAAATGCCCCCTCTTCAATTTGATTAGATCTTTCATCACATGATTTTTGACACTCATATAGTGTCCACTTTTTGTAAATGATCCTCCATCAAAATCCTCAAATTCCAAGTCGTCAGATAAATTTCTTAATCTATAATCTTTCTTCCCAAGCTTGGAGGTTGCTGAAGGAGTTAAATTTCTAAGGATATTATCTCCACATAAAATTCCTCTTCTAGTTTGTCCCACTATAGCTCTTTCCTCAAGTGAAGCATTTTCATATATTCTGTCAAGTAAACTTTCTTATTCTTGAAGACTAAAAGCAAGCAAAGTTTCCCTTGAAACAAATGGTGGTGGAACAGTTTTCATGATATGCAAAGCCTCCCTTGAAATAGGGGTAAATTCGAGAGGAATAATCGAGCCAACTTAGATACCTGAAAACAAACCAGTAAGTGTATATAAATTGTCTATAAAAAGATTCTAAATTGCAAGATAAAATCAAGATCTTTACCTACCAATTTTATCTTACACATTTCAGATACTTTTTCAAAACAAAATTCAAATTATAAAGGATTTGATGATGCATAATTATTACCTGTTCTGCATTCAAATCCCAATGAAATTTTCTCATAGAGAAGTAGTTTTCTTTAATAGCTTCCTTGAATTCCTTTTCTGTAAGCGGGCCGCACAGTTTGTAAATAAACCATCTGACCTGCAATAGAAACATAAGGATTGTTGAGCTAGTGTGAATTACCTTCAATATTTTCATCACTTGAATATAAATGATGAGGAAATGTGGTGCAATTCAATTATAGGAGGGAAAATGAGGATCCATGCATTGGCAGGAACCTGAGAATAATCCAAATGAAAGATCATTTTCACTACGAATGTATAGAGGAAGACATGATTATGGACAAAGAAGTGTTCCCCATTGGACTGACATCTTAGGAGATTATAGAAGTAGGAAACATGCAGTTATAAAAAATATATAAGTGAGAAATGTGCACACGAACTATGGTCCAACAATTCTTATTGATATTAACATCTATTAATGTCACTTAGAATTAAATGTCCAAAAGAAACTTTTTGCATATACATTTTAGGCAACATCAAATCTATCCTACTACAGTAGAGAAGATTCCTAGTACAAAAGCTGCCCATAGCTCCACATTTTCTTGTCAGAGAAAATCAGATCGACATCAACTTCCTTTGAGGAGTAAACCATCTAGTTTTCAGCATTATGCCATAACTTTAAATTTGGTCTTTTTATTAATTTTTACCCAAAAGTGATATAGCATTTTACTTTGTGGAATGCAAACAAAAATGGATTTAAAGACATGGAGTTTAACAATCCATACAATTATTAAAGACAAGATTCTGCAAACAACTTTGCACAAAATTTTAATGATGGCATTGGCTACTACATTTAATATTTTTGTATCCCCTGCAGTGGCATCAATGTTCTCTACCATAATTATCAATGTGCGAAGTAATTTGAAATGTCAATCAAACCCTGAGTTATGCTTTCTTGCAGTGGTAGGAGCCAAAATCTTTCTTCATTTTTTTTTCTCAAATTGAAGAGCTACTTCAGTCTGCCAATTAGCAATGGCAGAACGGGCCTATGTTTGGACTTGAAATGCCTTGCAGGCCACAAAAAAATCTAGCCTCATTGAGCTATTTTGGCTATATCGAGGTTGGAAAAACCTTTTATCTCTATCCTCTGATGTTGGAGAAGCACCATAAGGGCTTTAGAGGAGAGGTTGCTGCCAAATCTAATGCATCAAATTCTACCTTGGGCCTCTGGGTTCTGCAATTCAGACCTGCAGAGGGCTTCCATTGAGCTGTTACAAGAGTTGTTGATGCATCAGATGTTTGAGGGGCTAATGACTTATTGGAAGTTGAAATGCCTCCAAGGGACCTAATATGGAGAGACATGGCTGTAATTTTTTGGCAACAATTATAACAAATGAATCAAAGGATAAGAATCAAATGACAAAAGGGGGACAACCCAGATGGATTGCTATAACACAAATGCAATATTTCAAAGGGAAGAGATTTCGATCAAGGAATTTTCCAAAAGAACACGACAACAAATTGGGATTGAATCTGGCACTAAAAAAACACCAAATATGGATACAAGTAGATGAATTTCTATACACTGGAAAACACCAAATAAGGTGTGGAATAGGTAAAAAGACAATCTGGAGAACACCCACAAAAATGGTGATACTGTAAAAGACAACCAAAAAGTTTGGGAATTAATTAAAAATCGAAAGATAAGCAAGGCCCAAATGGATTTCTATAGACTGAAAGATACCCAACAAGATGGGGTTGGATAAAACCAGATATGAACAACACGCAAATGAATTTATATAGAGCAGAAGGCACCCACGAAAACAAGGGTTGATAAAAACTGAATCTAAGAGAGACCCAGATGAATTTATGTACACTAAAATGGGCTGAACAATATTGAAATTGACTAAATCAGAATCTGGACCACACCCAGGTGAATATACACACAAAAACTTAATGCTAGGAAATTGAACCCATGTGTTGATTCACTCTCCAAGCTTGATATCATGTGTATATGTATGCATTTCCCTAATTACCTGATCTATGGATATATTTGAATAGACCCAAACATAATATTTCAGAAAACCTATATTAGAAATTTTTACATACCAATATGCAACAAATTCTCTCTATTCTTGGCCTTTGAATCCATAAACTTGATGTCCACCATTTGAAATTGTCTTTTTGTGAGAGTCCTTGTCTAGTCAAAGGCTACAGCTTTGAGCTTTCCCAAGGCTTCTAGAAACCCTCCACCTTTGAAGAGAAGGCGAAGCCTTGCAGTAATGGCAAAATCCACAAGCAACAACAATAGGGGTGGAGATGACAAGAGCACAGGGGCAAGCAGATACTAGAAGAGCAAGTGATTTGTATATAATTTTTGAAGGATGCGTTTGATATAGCTGGTCATCATAATCTCGCCATCCCTACCATGACTATTATTGGCATGGTTGCTCAAAACGATACACTCTTCGGTGTAAATAGGTCAATCCCCATGCAATATGAAGAACTATTTTGGATCCGGTCTTCCAATCCAGTTATAGACTTTCCAGTTTTTGGTTGGAAAGAATAGAACTGCAAACACCCATCTGAATAAATCTTAAAATAGAGGCAATTTTTACATATAGGAAGACTAACTATAATCAAATTCAATGGATATCCGACAAGATAGAAATTGAGCGTCTCATTATTCAACTATACATGAGCTATGTTAAGAGATGTGGGTTCCTTTGGATACCTAAAATACATTTGAGCGGGCGCGGGGGGCGTATACATGGAAAAGTAGTCCACTTTCAAGGTTTTGTAGTAAAACTCTTGACTTGTATTTGTCGGAGAAATATTTGCAATAAGCTTCTGGTCCACCTTCAACTTCTGGCCTTCCAGGAGGATATCAGTGGGATGGTCGAAGATTACCACATGGTTCCATTGGAGCTGTTAGAGAGCACAAAGTTCCCCATTTCTTCAATCATTAGTCCCTGAAAAACTTTGGAGGGTGTATTTGTAGACCAAACCAGACTGCCATCTGTGTCCTTCAACACAAGATTCCTAAAGGAGGTGAGTCAGAGGGTTGCGTTGTCTTGCACTAAACACTCTTTGTTTGCAGTCCACACCATCTGTAGGTCATCTGGATCTGTATAATTAGTCTGGTAGATAACAAATAAAACTACAAATGAGTAGCCTATGTCACAAGGAATAGAGTAGCAGAAGAATCTAGATCCAAACTGCAGGCTTTCATCGCAAAAAAAGATATTGTTGGAGAGAAGAATAGGTCTGACTGTGAGTGCGCTCAAGGTAGTTGATTGAGGTGTCCATGACTCTAAAGACTGGACATTATTTACCCACATGGCCCCTCCATATCCAATTGTAGAAGGTAGAAGGAAAAATATCTGCATTGTGTATGCATGTGGGAGTCAATATTACATGTTGTAGTGCTTATGTGGGTGAAACAACTATGGTTCAGGTAGAGCATTAATGTGTCTAACACAAAGGACTTTGAATGATTGATATTAAAGTAAGGGTCTCCCAACTGATCTTACACCGTACCTTATAAAAATTATCTTTGACGGTTTCAACTTGGATACGCCTTTGGCGTAAAATATAAGAAAAATAGTATAATTAATCAAAAAAATTTAAAAAAAGAGGCAGTTAGAATGGGGGGATCGAGGATGAATATAACTAATCAATTTTTTATCATTATAAGTATTTGCAGTGTATCACCATTTTTATTTATAGTGCTAACAAGTTTTGGTAATAATACAAAACTTAACAAGAGTCTAGTTATCTAAATTTTAATAGAAGTGCAAGAACAAATCCTCCAAACATAGTATTTCAATCCCTTCAAATGCAAAATAATTCCATTTTCATAGTATAGTCATTGAGGATCAAGACTTAAATCCACTAAAGTTTATTAAAATATAATGTTTCAAGAAAACTAATGGAGAATGAATGACTAAGGCTCAAATTATGACAACAATGATATGGAGGTATCCTTTAGCTTCTTTTTCATGAGAAAATAAGAATCAAACACGTGGCTTCATTTGAAGGAAATAGATAAAGACCTAAAACCAACATGACTAACTCAACCATTTGATGTGAGGCCTCATCTAGTTGTTACTTAATATAATTCTAACATATCACCACTAAAATTTAGTGTAAACACTAAGCTATGAGCACTAAATTGAATAAATGACATAGGTCTACAATGAACTTGTGACTAATGAACACTTGGACACATGATGCCATTGAGTTAGCTTAATGAAATTTGAGTGACTCTAAAAAAAAATGCACAACCAAGTACTTATTTATTTTTCTTGTAAGAAATGGAATTTAAACACCTTCACTCCACATCACATTAAAATACATATTTAATATCCATCTCATACATTTTTACTAAAGAATAAAAATATTTGATAGTTGAGAATTACTAAACTTGAGATTGGTAGTCTCAAAGAATTGAAAGAGCATTGAGGTTCCTATGAATGGTCAAATCAATAAGTTAAGACCAATAAAAATTAACATCCTAGGCTAATTTGACTGCTTAGCAAGGTATTATGTAGGCAAAAAGTGCTAATATTTGTATTTAATTGCATGGTGATATGTAGCATTTGAATTTGGATATTTACAATCGTAGGGTAGCACTAACAAAATCAAGATTAAAATAAAATATCAATGAAGGGAATAATGCCAATTGTTGGTGACTTCTCAAGTGATTATAGTAAAAACATCAAATTATTTTGCATTTAACTAGTTAATTATTTCATAATACTAGGGTGAATTTGAGCCACTAAATTTAGAGATAAGTGGATATGAGATGTTAGATAAATAAGTAATTAATAGAATAAAAGCCTAGGAATAAAAGGAGATTACATGTCACAATATGGTGAATGTGAGATATTGGCATATTAACAAATACGAAAGTATGAATATCAATATTTTATGTGAAAGTGATAGATTTTAAAATGAAGTCACATTCATCATCGATCATGAGAACAATTTAGTAGATAGAGAAAAATGGAAATGAAATATTATTTAATCAAACTAGTCTTTAGACAAGGTGATTTAATGGCAGATGTCAAATAAATATAAAATTCATATTTATACTTGTCATTAGGGAATAAAAGAACCATAAACCTTGTTACTTGAGGAGAAATTTGAACCCTTTAGAGAATTATCAAAACATAATAAGAACTACAACCCCACAAACCCTTGGATTGATAATAATTAATGATTGTAGATAAATAGAGAAGGCCATTACATTTTTGTTTGTCATTGTGTCATTCATAATAATATTACATAGTAATTTTATGTACCTGGGTTTTGTTGTTTTTCCTTTGATGTTTTGTCTATGCTTCGTTGTTGGTTGTTCTTGGCTTCTTCTGTTGGCACCATGATCATCCTAGTTTGGGTTTTGGGTCCCGTAAAAACCTGTTTGTAAATGGTTTCCGTTCCAGTCAAAGCCTATTTTCCCCTCTAATCAAAACATTACATACTAATTTTTAGATGTTAAATTATTTTATTGTTGGTCTCTTAAGTGTTGTGTGGTCTCAGAACACGCCCCATTTTTCTTAAAGATACATGGGAACCCCTACCTTGAGAATTTTTTCCTTATCTCAGGGTAAAAGCACAAACATGTGTCACACTTTATAAAGGAATCGGTCAACAACAAAAAAAAATTTGGACTTCGACCACATAAAAGTGGTTTTTATGTTTTGAATTTCAAAATGGTGTAAACTAATGAAATGCAGAACTTTTGATGATGTTTATTCTTGTAATTTTTAAAATTTTAAGAAAATGTTTTCATTATGTTTTTTTTCAATATAAGGACAAATTTTGGAATGCTAAAAATTTAAGAAAAGAGTGACTTCATGGGCTGTCGGAATTTTTTTTTGAAAAAAACTTCATTTCTCCCCTTTTTTTTTTCTCCAAATAGGTAACTTCAATATCTACTACATTGAAAAAAAATAAAAAAATTGATGTATATTTTTCTCGTAATAACGTTTTAAAGTCAAACATGTCATAATTTGACAGTTTTCACAGGTCGTCAACTATTTTATATTTTTTTTGATCATTTTCAAAAAACAAATTATACCCTTTTGAAGAAGACTCTCTCCTCTACTGGACCATATAAGTTTTAAAGAATTTTAATATGGTTTACTAATTGTTTTTTAATTTCTAATCAGCCTCTTTTTAAATTTTAACAACCTACTTGCATTATTTTAAAAATAACATATATTAAAACTAATCAAAATATTAAAAAAAATATATACTTGGATTCCCCACTCCGAGCTCTACAAAAGGGTATTTTTTTTTTTTGCAGAAAAATCATTCTAACTAGCGAAATACTTAGTTAAATATGAAAGTCTCAAAAAATTCTTAAAAATATTTAGTTGGTTGTCAACTAGAATGCCAACTAGATAGTTTCGGCTGAAAGGGTTTCTATCCGAAGGTTTTCGGTCGAAACACTTCCAATTGAAACCCCATAGATATAATAAGCCAAATTGAAATCCGATTGTAAAGTTGAAAGGAAAGTTTTTTATTTTTTTGGTTTCAGTCGAAACTTATTCGACTGAAACCATGTGTGCCACGTATACGCCACATGGTTTGGACCAAAACATACTCGATCAAAACATTTCTGGCCAAAATTAGTTCACTCAGAACTATTTATTTGGCCAAAAGTGTGACACAGGTTTGCACTTTTACCCCTCATCTTGAGGTGATAAAGGCTTTGTCCTTTTTGATACCTTGTTTGGTGAAAATTGAAAATTTGCTTAAAATAACATTGATTTCTCATTCAAGTAATTTAACATTGGCTAAGATTGAATAGCTATATTTTTCAAGAAATTTGGGCCTTATAAACTAGATATTACACTTTAGGCTTTGTGTTTGGTAAAGCATCATGCCCCATATCCATAATAATGTCCCCAAAGTTTAGAAGTGTAGTGTAGAAAAATGTATCCCTTTACATTTTCACACTTGCTTGGGCCCTCCCTAGTAAGGTTGGGCTTCTTTATGCCTTATTTAATGCATCTTTCTGAGGATAATCTTGAAACTTATTAAATGACCAATCATAAGTCATTTTTTTGGGTTATGTGTCCCATATTTAGTGATCTAGAACTCATACGCCACCTTGGGAATATGGTTTGACCTAAGTTTTGGGGCCTGATCCTGAATTTGACATATAGCTTAACATTTCTTGAAATTAATGTCCCGAGACTAGGCTATTGGGACTCATATGCCCCAACTAGCGTATGAGTCCCACTTTATCTTGGACCTATCTTGAATTCAATTCTTAGCAATATTTTATTCTTAGATCTAATGTCAGCTTGTAGTGTTGTAATTTTCATAAATTTGGCATAAACAAGTATAAATACAATCTTATTTCACATAATTTCACCTAAAAAATTCTAATAATCCTAGAAATTTTCATGAGCAAGTTTGATCTATAAATTCAAGTATTCAAGCATTATAGAAAATTTATGATCAAGAAGCATTCAAGAGAATTCACGAGCTGATTATAAAGAATTTTGGAGCTATATTCAAGATTCAAGAATCATGTCAGAGTCATCATGCATCATGTGTGTTTCTGAGCTAACATTTGTGATGTAGGGTTTCATGATTTAAGCAAGCATTTAAAGCCATTATTTCATATCAACAATCAAGAGTCAAGATCTACATTCATGCTAGCCATTTCATACAAGATTGCAACCTTTATTCCAAGGGTTTGGTGAGTTGTGTTAGGTCTCAAAAATGTCGGCTAGAAACCATAAGAGGCTAACGAGCTCTTGGTTCATTTTTTGCTAATGTACAAGGCCAAATGATGAATTTGAACCTTCTTCTCTTCAAGCTCTACCAGACCTAGGTGGGTATATGGTGTAGGAGCACCCATAGGTTGCTTTAGGTTGCTTAGGAGGTTGTCTAGGACAATTTTTATTAGGACAACTAAGCAACCTCTTTTAGTTCTTTTGTGTATCATTTTTTTTGTGATTTGTCCTGATGAAGGTCATGTTGACCATGGAATAGTTGTCAAGAGGTCATGGAATAGTTGCCAAAAAGGTCTGAACTCAAGATGAGGTTTAGGACTTTGAGGATGTTGTTTTTCCCTCCAAAGGTTTGCAAATGTTTCTCAATGGGAGACACAAGTGACAAAGGAGAGGTTAAGGGAGAGCTTAACTAATTTTGAGACCCTATTTAAGGGTGACCTCGACATGGGAGAAAGGTTGGAAGCATTGGATGTTGTTCTTAGTTTTGAATTAAAGAGAAAACAGTTGAGTTTGTGTGTGCATTTCTGGTTTTTGTTTGCATTGAGGAGTTTCTTTAATGGAGTAGATCAGCACTGTAATTCATGCATTATGTAGGTTAGAAACTCTTATAATACTGTTTGGCACTAATTAGATTTTTTGTTTAGTTTCCAAGCATTGTTTGTAGATAGTTTTCTTTCTTACAGTTGCTAGTCTGAGCCAAGTAGTTTGAGGAGAATGGAGGGTTAGATCACATTCCCACCGTACATATTGTACGGACCTTTGGGAATTGTGACTAGACTCCATGGGTGTACATGTATTAGGGTTAGGAGTCCTTGATAGCATTGGAGTCACTATGGGAGTCTTCTTCTAGGCGAGCCAGGAAGTGTCCGGCTAGGGAAGACTAAAAGTGCAGAGCACTTGATTTGTAGGGGTGTCCATTTCCTGACAAGTCACAGTGTGGAGAGGGCAGATAAGAGCCTTTCCAATACATAGCATGGAGGAGGAAGCTCCATCAATCCATCTGGTGTGGGGAATACCTAACAGTTTGCAGTGAAGTCAGGGAAGGGTTTGTAAAGGCCTAATTTTGCCAAATTGTGGATTAAGCGTTTGTATGGATAGTTAACGGCCAAGACCCCAAAAATCCTTGAGAGGTGGGCATATGGACCAGGAAACCAAAGGAAAGGTTGGGTGTTCTTTTGAAAACCTTGGAGAACAAACTTGATTTCTTGGATAATGAGGCCTAATTGGGGCTCATAGGGCTAGTAGCCTTTTAGACCTAAAAGAGGGGTTTTGTGAAAGTGACTTGAAAATGGAGTTAGGTGGACCCTCAAGAACCATAGTAGGATGGATTGAAGTCATTAAAAATACCTCCACACCCCTGCAAGACTAAATTCAAGATTTTGGAGGGTAGTAGCCTTTAGGGTGGATTAAGGGCTAAGGTTAGAGTTGCAAGATTGCACCAAGGTTGACTTGGTAGGAATAACTATGTTGGTAGCTGGGTTGGCAAGGAGAACCAAGAAAACCTAAGCAAGAAAAGGTCCTATAGGTTGAAGTGGTGGAGTGAGACACCTTAGAGGTATTCCAAACAAGACCTAGAGCATGAATCAGTGATTGATTCATCCAACCTCCCTATCAGTATACCTATTCAAGTGGAGTAGACTTAGATTGTGTGTTTTGTACTTAAGTAATCTATCCACAATGGCAATTGGGAGTGGAAAGCTGAAATCCTAATTTGGTATAAATTGTATATACACAATATCAAGATAACATTTAATATGTTCAATTAATAGATGTGAAATTTGGATTTGGTATGATAAAACTAAATAAAAATGGGTGAGACCAGTGCCTTGTTGGGTAAACCAGAGTCAGATGAAAGTCAAAGATGACTAACTGGTATTTGGAAAAAAATCTAACTGTTTGGCATACTAATATTGGTTTATAACTTGTATAAACATGCAATGATGTAATTACTAGTTTTTTCTTAGTGATCCAAATGACACTTCCAAATTATTGTGAATGACTAGAAGGATTCAATCTTTACTTGAAAGAACCAATTAATCATATCACATAAGTACAACAAATATGCATTGATGAACTAAGTATATACTGATATATCAATTTAAATAACAAAGAAATATCAATCTTGGAGACAACCTGATAATATCTTCAATTAATTAAACAAACAATTGATACCAGTTTGACACCAAAAAGTTAGAGATCCTTCATTGATTTCTCCAAAATTTCATACATGCATCATGGTCTTCATTGTATAATCTATATGATAAAATTTTTACAAGTATCTTCTGTATATCCCCTATCCTACTCCTAAATCTAATCCTTTCATCTTTTGATTTCATTTGGTATATATACATTATTCTAGGGTTACAACCCTTCACAGCATCTATCTAATGCAACTCTTCTTTTTGGTCTAGCTCTTGATTTAATTATTCTCGATAAAATAAAATATTTAATTAGTTGCCTTTGGAAAAATTAAATATTTTAACTTTAATCTCCATCTTGCATCTTCGGGAAAACTAACTTCGGTAATTATCCTTTGCTAGAAACTTTTTTACTTCCACCAATTAAAAATAATCACCTAATCTCACAACTTCTTTAGTGAAAAATATCCCACTTTTACCTTGCTTGATTGAAATATTTCACCCGTTTTAATAAATTATTCATTTGGGTAAAATAATTACATATTATTTTAATCCTATTGGTGAAAACATTCCAACTCCCCGTGCAAATATTTTATAGAATTTACCTCTTGTGCATTTTGTGGGTAAAATAATTGTCCACTTTTAAATCCCCTCGATAAAACAAATGAAATTTATTTTTCTCAAAGTATCATTGATTTCCACCAAAATTTCATTCAATCTTTTGTTTGCACCCTGACCACATGTATTCACATATCAGAGTAACATTGCTCTTATAGGGAGACTTCAAATAACTTCTGCAAATATCAATTGTCTCACTGATGAAATATAAATGGGGTCTAGCTATCGATGGGACTTCAAACCACTCTTGCATATCGATGAGACCTCAAAACACTCTCATAGATTGGTGAGACCTCAAACCAGCCTTGCAGATCGATGAGACCTCAAATCACTCTTGCTGATCGATGAGACTCCAAACTACTCTTGTCAATCGGTGTAACATATGAAGTCAGAAGAATAAGAAAAATTAACTCTGATAGCACATGTCTCCCCAACATGTTCCTCTTCATTTTGTCAGTGAGACAAAGTGAATGTCTTGCCGATGAGGGTCCATTGGCATGGTGTGTATGCTTGGGATGACTTGAGGATTTCACTTCGATAGCATATGTCTCTTTGATTGGTGAGACTTCAAAACAATCTTGCAGATCGGTGAGACTTCAAACCACTCTTGCAGATCAGTGAGACCTCATACCCCTCTTGCAGAGCAGCGAGACTTCATACCCCTCTTGCAGATTGGTGAGACTTATGGCTAGAATCTCCAATGGAATTTTTCATTGTTGTATAGTGACCCAAATGAGTCAGGTAGCCTCCAGAATTGCTTTGAAAAAGTGATCAGATGATCTCCAAAAGTCATGAAAATGCACCAACATGTTGACTTATGATAAGAGAACACAGTTGCCAAATTTTTTTGCATGAATCCATCGGATTTGAAAGATACTAATTTTCAAAGTAGCCCAATAATCTTTTTCTGAAACTGCACTTGTGAAAACCATCTGAAGCATGCCAACTTGCCCTTTTGAAAAAATACCACATCTTCTCCTATGAAGCTACCACTTGGGGCATTGGTTCATTTGGGATCAATGAGAATGTGTGCACAATGATTTTTTATCAATCTTCTTTTTTTGAAAAATATGAGATGTCAAAGTTGTTTTATGTGAGATTTTTTTGGAAATGCCAATGTCAAAATTGTGCAAAATCAGTTTGGTTTTGGCTTTGAAAAAATACCAAATTAGATGCTTTGACCCTAAAAATTGGCATGGAGGTACACTTTTATGAGGATAATCCATGGAATCGATTGGTTTTCCATGATGAGATTTCATTTGCTTAATAATAGCTTCCAAAGATGGCCACTTTAGCAGATTTAAGACTGTGTAACAACAAACCTTCGTAGGACCTTTCAATTTGACCTTTTGAAACCCTATCAAATCTAATCATAGAGAGCTAAAAATTTGCAGAGATACTCACATATGGTAGATGAACACATCTGCAAAATGGTTTTGCTTGAAATTGCATTGAATTTATTTTTTGATTTTTCAAAGTGAGCCACTTGAGCAGATTTTTCAACTGTACTTAGTGTTAAAATAAAAGTTTGGACATGGGAACCTAAAATTTGCATGAACTTTTAGGCTCCAACAGTGGCTCCATCTAGAGATGTATGCCCCTTGTGGGCATAGCATGAATTCAGATCTTTGGGAGAGCAGACCATAAGGCTTGTCCATTGGGCAATAGACTCAAACCTTTTTTTGTCATGAATTTATATAGTTTTTGAAAAAACCACACCATAGTTGATGGCACAAGACCATAAAAAAAGAAAAGCCCCTATTTTCCTTTGTCATACACCTTGTTCTGATATATTTTCATCAAATTCCTTTTGAGAATATTCATGCAATCTGTCCTGTTATATCCACTACTATTAGAGATTTTCAAGATAACACTACCTTCATTGTTGCTCTCATTCCTTTGTCCATTATGTAGCTCATAAATTCCATTATCATGTGACAAATATTTTCCATCTTCATCATAAAAATTATAATCACATTTAATACAATATTTTTGATTTTTTCACTCACCATCAAGTATTGTTAAATGATCTCATAGCTGCACTGAACATGCACCATTTGAATGCTTCTTTTGTAAGTCTAAAAAATTTATCATATCAACATCTTTTCGACTAATCAGATCTGAAATATCTTTTTCTTCTTCCATATAATCAACCGGTAGTGACACATACTTATGATCCACACAACCATCATTATGTGTATTTGAATCAATCAATGTTGAGAATTTCTTATCCATGATGTGCAAAACATTTTCATTCTCAAAGGTCTTTGATTCTATTTTATACATTCCTTCTTAAACTGAGGAAAACATAGGATTTTTATTAGCTTCAAAAAAATTTCCATTATTTTTATACAAAGTACTTTCACTATCGAAGGAAATGTGTGTTGGGTATTCAATTTAGCATCATTCTTGTGTGTATATTTTTGGTATTCAACTCTCAACAGATTTGGAATTTTTTCACTACTAAGTGAACATGCCTCTACATCCATATCATTGTTGTTGTATTCTTCTCTTTTCTCATTATCAAAAAATGGTAATTCAAATGTATCAATCTCATACTCATTTGCTTGAAAAATTGGTACATCATCCTCTTCCTCATCCAATATGTCTTCATGGTACTCAATTGTAGCTAGAGGTTTTATTTTTTCACTATCAAATAGACTTGCTTCTTCCTCTTGATCATCACAAGAGCTGAAAGAATCACTTTGTTGTAGTTCAAAATCCATAGGTTCATCTTCGCAGTCTGAATATTCAATGGATCCCTCATAGCATGCACTGTCACAATCTATTATGCATGAGAGACCCTCTATATCTCCATCCTCCTCATGCAGGCTATCATAATAAGTATTCTCACTTGAACATGTCTCATCTTCTAGTTGTATTGCTTGATCAGTTTCTCCATACTCATTAGTGATTTCCCCATCCTTATACCTTTTCTTGTCTATGATACAAATCAACTTATTCATCTAGTCTAGAGTAACTGGCTTTAATGACTCATGCCATTTAATGGAGTTGGGCTCATATACTCTCATGGACTATTCAATGAACTGTAATTCAAACTTATTAGGTAGGGAACTAATAGGTATTTTCATATAGGCATTCGCAAATTTTCTAAAAAAATCACGTCCCCATTCTCCTTCACATCTCCTTATATCAAAAAATGCATCTAAGGGGAACATGTAATTTTTTTATTTCATGATAGGACTTTGACCTCTTTGCTGAGTATGTGAATAATCATCATCTTCTTTCTGAAACTCTTGATTCTAATATACATTTTGCTGCATTTTTTTATTTATATTTCCAAGAGGGATGAAATTGTGCTGAATATTTTGATATGGAGTTTCGTATTGATATGGTTAATACCCAGGATATTGATTGTATTGATAGTCTTGGTAGCTTACCAATCTTTTTCCAAGAGGGACAGTATAAGGTTTTTTTTTTTTTATGATGACTATGGTGCATAAATGTCATACTGTGAATGATATGCATCACCTCCATTGCCAAAATTCCCAGTTATATTATGTGGCACTTGTGGTGTCCAATGACTTCTTACATTTACATATTCATTCTTATTATAGAATGGCCTATTTTGTGATGCATTTGGAACATATTTGACTCCCAATTGTAGTACTTGCAACTTCAATTGTAGTATTTGTTGTTCCAATTGTAGCCTTTTTTGTTTCAATTCTTTACACTCTCTTATTGACTATTTCCTTTCTCCTTCTTCTGAAATCTTGACAAGAAATTTGCAGCAACTTTATATCTTTGAGTAGAAATAGTGTTGTTGTCCCAAAATTTCTATGCATTATCTATCAATTTTTAAACAGATTCACTACCAAGGTATGTGCAAGATCATCATGGAAAAAATTGGCCCTTAACTAACAATAAAATTTCATAAAATCAGAGTTAGGCAACTTGACATAAAAATTTGAATAAGTTATTTATATTATTTAAAAAATATGTAATAATAGAATTTGTAGAAAATTGAATTTAGTTTCTAAACTACTAGGTTTATTTAAAAAACATAAAAATCTATTTGGTGAAAATTTGAAATTTCAATGCAGTAGTACTTAAATTTCTGTATAAAAATAAGAAGTAGGTGTTTGTCTGACCACCCTAACCACAATAAAATTATAATATTTTTTTATAATATTGTAGATATAAGTAGAGGACTCATGTCCCGATATGATGCATATTTTTTTGTAATTTTTTTCCAAGTAAATAATTAATTATGATTTTTTTATTACAACTTTAAAGAAATATATAAACGTGTATGTCTAACCACCTTAACTTGGTCAAAACTTCATGAAATTCAATTTTTTTTTTTTAATTTTATAGTATGTGAAGCATAGAATGTGAAACATGTTTTAGATTTTAAAAAATTGATATCGTTTGAATGCTATAGATTTTTTTCAATCAACATATCAATCAGGACTTTAGTAGTAATTCAAATAGAAAATCAATAATAATTTTTTATTAAATTCAAAGTAAAGAATAATTTATATTGGTGGAAAGTTGAGAATCTCCTTTAAAAACTCTTTTCATTTCATCAATAAAGGGTAAAAAAAATGTCGTTAGCCACATGGGCCATCATATCACTTAAATCTTGCCACTTTTTGGTCCATCATGATCCTGAACATACCCACCAACTTTTTCCAAAAGTAGGAAAATGAAATGGCTTTTGAAATTGTTCTTGGTTTACGCCAATGGAATTCCCTTTGGTTGAAGACCAATTTTAAAACTTTCTTGACTCTATAAATGGATAGGCTAGAAAATTTTACTAAGTTTGTCCCCAGTGGAGTCACCAAACTGTTAGGTCTCAAAAATGCTAGTTTGAAACCACAAGAGGTTGCCAAGCTCTTGGTACGTTTTTGGCTAACGTACAAGGCCAAATGATGAATTTGAGCCTTCTTCTCTTCAGGCTCTGCCAAACCTAGGTGGATATACCTATGCAACTGGAGCAGACTTAGATTGTGTGTTTCCTACTTAAGCAATCTATCCACAATGGCAATTGGGAGTGGAAAAATCCTTATTTGGTATAAATTGTATAAGCAATATCAAGTTAAAAATTTAATATGTTTAGTTAACAAATGTGAAATTTGGATTTGGTATAATAAAACTAAATAAAAATGGGTGAGACCAATGCCTTGTTGGCTAAAGCAGAGTTTGATGAAAGTCAAAGATGAGTGACTGATATTTGGCAAAAACTCTAACTATTTGGCATACTAATATTGGTTTACAACTTGTATAAACATGCAAGGATGTAATTACCAAGTTCTTCTTAGTGATCAAAATGACACTTCTAAATTACTGTGAATGACTAGAAGGATTTTATCTTTACTTGAAAGAACCAATTAATCATATCACACAAGTACAACAAATGTGCATTGATAAACTAAGTATATACTTGATATATCAATTTAAATAACAAAGAAATATCAACCTTGGAGACAACCTGATAATATCTTCAATTAATTCAACAAACAATTGATACCAGTCTAACACCACAAAATCAAAGATCCCTCATTGATTTCTCAGAAATTTCATACATGCATCATGGTCTTCACTGTATAATCTATATGATAAACATTTTACAAGTATCTTTTGTATATCTCCTACCCTACTCCTAGATCTAATCCTTTCCTCTTTTGATTTCATTTGGCATATATACATTATTCTAGGGTTACAACCCTTCACAACATCTGTCTAATGCAACTCTTCTTTTTTGTGCAACTCTTCGTTTACTTATTCTTGGTAAAATCAAAATATTTAATTAGTTGCCTTTGGAAAAATTAAATATTTTAACTCTAATCTCCATCTTGCATCTTCGTGAAAATTAACTTCGCTAATTACCCTTTGCTGGAAACTTTTGTACTTCCACCAATTAAACATAATCACCCGATCTCGTAGCTTCTTTAGTGAAAATAATCCCATTTTTACCTTGCTTGATTGAAATATTTCACCCGATTTAATAAATTATTCCTTTGGGTAAAATAATTATATATTCTTTTAATCCTATTGGGGAAAACATTCCAACTCCCTGTGAAAATATTTTATAGATTTTACCTCTTGTGCATTTTCTGGGTAAAATAATTCTCCACTTTTAAATCCTCTCAATAAAACAAATACAATTTATTTTTCTCAAAGTATCATTGATTTCCACCACAATTTCATTCAATCTTTTGTCTGCACCCTAACCACATGTATTCACATATTGGGGTAACAATTCTCTTATCGAGAGACTTAAAATAACTTCTATCGATATTAGTTGTCTCATCGATGAAATATAAATGGGGTCTAGCTATCGGTGGGACTTCAAACCAATCTTACAGATCGGTGGGACCTTAAACCAATCTAGCAGATCAGTGAGACCTTGAACCACTCTTGCAGATCGGTGAGACCTCAAACCACTCTTACAAATTAGTGAGACCTCAAACCACTCTCGCAGATCAATGAGACCTCAAACCACTCTTGCAAATCGGTGAGACCTCAAACCACTCTTGCAGATTGGTGAGACCTCAAACAACTCTTGCTGATCAGTGAGACTTCAAACTGCTCTTGTCGATCGGTGTAACATATGAAGTCAGAAGGAGAAGGAAAATTCACTCTAATAGCACATGTCTCCCCAACATGTTTCTCTTTGTTTTGTCGGTGAGACAAAGTGAATATCTTGTTGATGAGGCTCCATTGGCATGACATGTATGCTCGGGATGACTTGAGGTTTTCACTCAGATAGCATATGTCTCTCCGATCGGTGAGACTTCAAATCACTCTTACAGACTGGTGAGACATCAAACCACTCTTGCAGATCAGCAAGACCTCATACCCCTCTTGTAGATCAGTGCGACTTCATAACCCTCTTGCAAATTGGTGAGACTTATGGATGGTCTCTCTGATGGAGATTTTCTTTGTTGTACATTGACCTAAATGAGTTAGGTAGCCTCCAAAATTGCTTTGAAAAAATGATCAGATGATCTCCAAAAGTCAAGAAAATGCACCATGTTGAGTTATGATAGGAGAACACAGTCGCCAAATAGTTTTGCATCAATCCATCTGATTTTCATCGTAGCCCAATAAACTTTTTTTTGAAACTGCACTTGTGAAAACCATCTGAAGCATGCCAACTTTTTGAAAAAATACCACATCTTCTCCTGTGAAGCTACCACTTGGGGGATTGGTTCATTTGGGATCCATGACAAGGTGTGCAGAATTATTTTTTATCAATCTTATTCTTTTGAAAAATATGAGATGTCGAAGTTGCTTTCTGTGAGATTTTTTTGGAAATGCCAATGTCAAAACTATGCAAAATCAGTTTGGTTTTGGCTTTGAAAAAATACCAAATGAGATGCTTTGACCCTGAAAATTGGCATGGAGGTATATTTTTATGAGGAGAATCTAGGGAATCAATTGGTTTTCCATGATGAGCTTTGAGTTGCTTAATACTAGCTTCCAAAGATGACTACTTTAGCAGATTTAAGACTGTGTAACATCAAACCTTCTGAAATTTGGTAGAGATACTCAAATATGGTAGGTGAACATGTCTGCAAAATGATTTTTCTTGGAATTGCACTCACTTTATTTTGTGATTTTTCAAAGTGAGCCACTTGAGCCGATTTTTCAACTGTACTGAGTGTTAAAATCAAAATTTTGAACATGGGAACCTAAAAGTTACATGAAATTTTTGGCTCCAAAAATTTGCAAATTTGCATATTGTTCATTCATCATTACTTTATTCTATTTCATTTCATTTCAAGGTTTGATTACCAAAACAAGGTTTGACCAAGGCAAAACCCTATCCACCCACAAATCAAAAAATTTCTCTCATCTACATGTGTGATTGCAGATCTAGGAATTTTGGAACTTGAAGATCATTTGGAGACTAAGTTACAAGATTGAGGAAAGTTTTCAATGTTTTCATCTTCACGGAAAGTCACCTACAAGCCAGAATTTAGAGTTTTAAACTTGAAGATCAGACATGAGAGAAGCTACAAAAGATCACTAGAGGATATTAGAGTTTCATTCAAACCCTAATTCTGAGAATAAATCACCACCTTAGGCATATGAGTCCCAATATACCACTTTTCTTTCATTTTTTGTAGATCTTGGCTTACTAGTTGTAGATTTTAGTTTTAGCATGTAACCCTAAACTAGGACTAAATCACCTAGCCTGGCATATGAGTCCTAGTTCACACCAAAACTCATAATTTCAGGGTTGCAAACCTTGTTTCAGAAATCTCCAATTGTCTAGGTGCCTCTCTATACATTCTCAGTTTATTAATCTTATTTTAAGATTCATTTCCTAGGTTATATAGCTAGATTTTCATATTACTTGCATTTCCTTCTTTTTAAGAATTTTCTTAGTGGTGAACCCACTTTTAATCACACCCAAGGATACCTTGTAACAACCCATTAACTCAACTGAATCAATAGGTTGATACCTTTATGGTTTCCTTGAATGAACTAAGAGCGAAATAGGAAAGGGGGACCCATTCCATTCCCCTCTTGTTTGTGCTTCATCTCCGAAAAGGTGGAGCACCCTATTACCTTGTGTTAATTTTGGTGAACCTGACCTTCCAGCCCTTTATTTTATATTTGGAGTGCATTTTAGTACTAGATCTAGCTTACATTAACTTTACATTAAGTATTGCATTAGTTAATTTATATTTAGGGCTTCTAAATCTTGCATTAGTGAAAGTGCATATAGGTTGAATTTTTCAATCTTGCATCATAAAATTTTCTATTTGAAATATGTCATTGCAAACATTCATTTGAACATACAAACTTGAAACCTTAACATTCACTCAGAATTTTCTGAATTTAGTGTCAAAACCCTTATCTAGGACTCATTCACCAATCTACGTGATTTAGTCCTGATAAAATTTGTTTAACCTAATTTCTAGGAATTTTGTGTTGACTGTTTTCAACTTTTGAACCCTTCAAAAACCCTAATTAGGACTCATACACCCCTCTAGTCGATTTAGTCTCGTATCAGAATTGAGACTACAATCTACAAAATTAAAAACCTTGTTTATGTGCTTATGTTTTCTATTGTTATCTATCTTTGTTTTAGTTTACCGAGTTTCTATTTCATTCATTTAATTCGATCTAGCTTAATTTGGTTTCATTTCAAGTGCATTTGTAAACATAATAATCAGAATTAGAGAATATCATGTATCTTGTGTTTCTTGCATTTATCTTGTATTCATTTATTGTCCCTTGCACAAGCTTTACAACTTGGTGTCATATTTCTCATACTATAGTGAGACATAGTTCAAGACTCATGTCATCCAACGATAGCACACTCTTTGTGGATCTTGGGTTATCTAGCTCTTTCACTCATAGTGTTGACACTAATACACTAGGTATGGGCCATACCTGTAACAACTCTCTACCTTCAAGTAGTGTGATAAGTGTTGAAACAAGGATTCCATGTGTCCCTCAAGAAAAAACAATCCAAATCAATGAAGAGTTAGCACACCTACAACATCAAGTGAGTACTAAAAACATTTCCAACATTGATATTCCTACCATAGACAACATACACCGCATGATTGAAAGTTAATAAATAATAAAACTTGCACGTAACCTAGCTCATATTTTTGGAAAACTTATTAGTTGTTCTCAACCTTCGAAAAATGTCCAAATTCAAGGAGGAACTCAAATTCCTCCTCCCATAACCATTGCATTTATTCCTACATATACCAACCCTAAAGTTACAACAATTATGCAACCTACTATTAATATCTTTCCTACCTTGGGTATTTCCACTAGCAATCCTAGTACCTTTGTGGCATCTCACGTCATAATTCCTACCACTTTACCTCCCATAAGTATTTAATTCAATTTTCCCTCAAACATATATACATCCCCACCATATTCACCTCCATCTCAAAATACAACCAATAATGCCATCCTTAACCAACTCTTGCAAAATGTTTCATCCCTTTAAAATAAAATTTCCACCACAAACCAAAATCAAAATTGCCAACCATCATACTATGTCAAAAGCAATCCCTTATCCTTGGAGATATTGAGAACACTATTACCACAAGGTATAGAGATTCCTAGGTTTGAGAAATATGGAGGGAAAAAAGATCCTTCTAACCATGTTTCCACTTATACCGCCTTATATAGTGATTTCTTCCTTGAAGATAAGTTTTTGGCTAAGCTTTTCCCTAGGAACTTGAAAGATACCACTTTAGAATGATTTTTCTTGTTATCGAACAACTCAATTTGTTCATTAAATGAACTTTTTGAGGCCTTTATTAACCATTTCCAAGTGCACATGAGTCCTAAGATGACCTTAGTTGTTTTGATGAGATGTAAGCAAAAGGATGATGAACATAAAACTGACTTTATTTCATGCTACCAAATGCTTTTTTCCCAAATCGATGTAAACAAAAGGATGATGAAATAAAACTAACACAATTTAGGTGCCAAATTGAAAAACATTAAAAAAAAACTTGAAATAAGGCATTTGGCACCTACCAAATTTGGTGCATGCCAAATGGCCCAGTAGACATAAAAACAAAAAATAAAGTTTCAAACCCTCATTTTGTCTTCAACCCACGGCTTGAGGAAGAGGATTTCAAGTCTGCAACTTGCACTCGCCAAATCTCTTCCATTGTTGCATCCTTAGCTTGCCATTTTCCATGAGTATGCCACCAACACGTCAGAGAGGTTGAATATTGCAAAGAGGTATGCATTTTTATTCTATTTATTTTGAATTTGATTTAGAATGCAAATTTAAATAGGTTTTTATAAAAAAAATTTGTTCTAATTCTCAGGGAATGAATCTCCACCTCAAAACATTGAGAATTCATAATCACCACCTCACGAAGACCCTCTTATACAAGAACAACCTGAAACCCCTCCATAAATTCATGAACATCCTCAAGGAACACAAGAAAATATTCAAAATCAAATTGAAAACAATAAAAGAGACATTCAACAGTTAATTGCAAGATTAACCGAGCATGTCAAAACCCACCCTTATAGGAGAGGGATTGCTGAATCATTCAATTTAATTGGAACTCATGTAGGAGAAATGAGCGATGAAATCAAATTTTGGTCAAATAAGAGGCATGAGATGAGATAGTTTTATGCTAGTGGTTTGTCATATGCAGATTTCAAAAAACTAAAAATTAGAAAATTTGACTTGTGTGCCCTATTTATAGTCCTAATAACCAATGAACCTTTATCTCATGCATGTAGGAGGTTCCCCATCCATTGGTGCCACCATGAGTTAATTAAAAAAAAATTTGGGAGCGGTGGTGGATGGTATTCGACCAACCTCCATGAAATAACCATGATGTGCCACAATATTTTTTGAGGAAACTCTATTGCGAGTTTTTCATCAATAAAATGCAAAACTATTTTGACATCTTAGACTTTTAGGGTAGAGGTGGGGGCTCCACACATGATAGACCTATTGCACAATGTAATCCATAGCTGGCACTGAGAGCCTTGGGTAGATTAATGGTGGAGCATGTCACTTTTCCTTCCATTGTTAAGGATAGTGTAGAGGTGGACACTCTGAAGTTGATTGACTCACTCACCCAGACCATTTTACAATGTGTGATTCCTCTAGTAGAGCCTGGTGTGGAGGAGACATGTAGGCCCTGAGGTCCACCCCGCCATTGTGGTGCTTGTGGTGTTGTTTGCACCTATTATTATTAGAGTGCTCGTGATGTAGGTACACAACCTACATCAGTTGTAGAGGTGATGGCTTTCACAGATGATATTTTGAATGATACATTTGGCATTGACACTCACGCTAAATTTAGCAATTTATTTAAATGTTGTTTATTAAATTATATTTTGAAATTTAAGAATAACTAAATTAGTAGAATTTTGATATGATGAAATTCCAGGGTTGCAATATTCATGAGGCATGCTCTATTCCTACATACCCTTATACATTCTTGACAATGAGTCCATAGGTATGAAACTAGTATTAAAGATATTATTATTGCATTTGAATAGTTGAATGTTATATTTGAATGTTTGTCTCATAACATGCTTCTGATTTCAAATAGTTTCCCAGTGCACCTTCTTCCTCCACACCTCATGATTCATATCCTCAAATAACGTACACTCAGGGATCCTTTATTCATTAATGGTGTTGTAAATCTTTGTTAGCTAGTTTTCATAATTTTGTGTATATACAAATCTAAAAAATTGATGAGAAACACAAACATTGCATTCAATTATTCCTTGATCATGTCACATTATGTTCTCGTAATTCACTTTTTGTTGCTTTATTCCTTCCTAATCCCTTACCATTAACATTTAATAGTTCATCCTATTTTCCATGATCCCCTCCTAGCCCATCTGACTAATATCTTCTAGTCCATGCTATATGTCATTATTTCCTTTTACTCACATCTTATTGTACCCTTTATTATTTCATCCTAGATGTTCCATTATCCCATATGTTCCACCCTATGTTCCTCTATATCATCCTATGTTATACCATATTTATCCACATTTTATCCTAGATAACTCTTCTCTATTATTTCTACACACAGGTCAAGTTTGCACTTCGTGTACTATAGTCAAATCCTAGACACCTCCTAATTCACCCTATGTTACATTATTCCCTAATAATCTCATCCCATTAACCTCTAATTTTCCACCCTATATTTTTGTATCCCATCAATCTATACTAGTCCATCCAATGCTCCATTAATCCCTTTGGTGTAGGGGCACACTCTTTCCTATATTTCTTCATTAAGTGTTTGATAGGAAAGGTGTGTTAGGATGTTTGAGTTGAGTCCTTGAGTCTTAATAAAGTCCAATGTGACCATTCTATTGTAATTTATCAACTTTGAGGGGCTTTTGTATTCATCTTGTAAGGCTTGCAAATCATGTGGAAGGAATTATCAAAGTTGAAAAGGGGTGTCAAGGTAGATAGGATGATGTTTTCTTGAGTATTTCATGATTTCTTATTTGAATAATGTCTCATTAGACTATTTGTAATAGTTTATGTGTTTAAGAGGGTCTAGGAAAATATAAAGAGTCAAATCTTGAAAGTGCCAAATTTGTGAGTTGCATAAATGCAACAAATTTGTAATGCAATGGTCATGAGAGGTTTAAAATGTATTTTTAAGGAATTTGGGCATTTATTTGATGAGGAGAAGCCTTTAAAAAGGCATGACAACTCATTTTATAATGTTGTCTTGAAGTTTGAAGCATTAGCAATAATAATATCTTTGTTTTTCATCAAATTTTTGAGTTTTCTTGTCATTTGCAGGCCTATACGAGCCCGTATAGATTGATTATGCCATGAAAATAATTTTAATTTGTTGTGGTATGTGTTAAAATTATTTTTTAACAATTTTGAGGGAGATCCATTGTGATTTGTGGTAAATATCCTTGTTTTCCTGTGACAGGCTGAGGGCACACTATTTGAGGGTTTTGTAACCAAAATCATGATTTAGGGGCCCTTGCACCGAATATACCTACTATAAGTAGTGTAATGGTCCATAGGATGTCTTAGTAGGTTGCATTATTAGAGTTGTGGAGAAGTAACTAAGGAGATAAATGTGTTGTCTTGATGAGTTTTTTGAAGAAAAACACATGAAGATGGAGCCTTGGGTCTAGGGTTTGTGGAAATCAATGAGAGTGTGGAGTTTTTTCCAACTTTTGAGAATATTGGGGTCATAATATACATGTTTGAGTCGGTGGAATGGTCTAGGAGGTTGTGCAAGTGGGACTTTGAATAAACCCTCTTGACTTGGCATGAAATTGATGGTTTTGGAGTTTTCTATGTTGGAGGTGTCAAACCTAGGTGTTGATTGTGGTTTTAGAGGTTTGAGGGAATATTAAATGTTTCCCCAAGGTTTCAAGGGTCTGTGTTAAGTTTAAAGGTATATTTCTTTGTAAATATGGCCTAATTCATGGCCTAGGACAATGTTGAGGGTCTAATTTCAAGGGATTAGTCCAAAGTACTTGTACTTTGTTAAGAGATATGTTGCATAAACCCAAAATGGGTATCTGAATCCACCTTTTGAATGTCAAGTGTTTTGTAAATCATGGGTGTTAAAGGCCAAAAATCGAGTTTACACTACTGTTAGGTTACATGGGTGAAAGTGAGAATTTAGACTTCTAATCGTTGTCAAGATTTGAGGATTGTTTGGATTACTCTAATAGGTCATTTTAATATTTTTAGATGCCTCTTAAATGCAAGTTGTCACTTTGAATGAGTTTGAGCCCCCTCTCTACATCACCCTTATATTCCCATCCTGTTACCCTCTCTTATTTCACCTTATGTTCCATTATCCCCTCTTGGTCTTTATATCAACATGATACCTGAGATATTTTTTCATTTGTAGTTGTCGACAAGTGACAGCCCTGGTGATGTTGGTGGCATGATGGACCATGGATTTTCTACAACAATAGCTAGTTCTGATCCATTGAGAGAGGTATGGAATAGATTAGTCGATTTGACATTATATTTTCTCTTTTATGGTCTATTATAGAAAAAAATTACGATACTTTTATGTAGTTTCATTTCTATCTTGATGGTTTCTACAGGTGGTTTTCACTCTAGATCATGGATGTGGTGATGTTGTAAATGTGCATGATGACTATATGTATGCAGTAAGTCATTATATATTTTGTTATATGCCATTCCACAATTCAATTTCTATGTTTTAACATCTTTAATTTTTATTGTATCAACTAAAGGTCCAAAGTAAAGAGAGGAGTACTAGCGAGCATGTTTGAAAGACAAGAGAATTAATAGTCACACCATCCAACCAAATTTCAAAGGCAACACGAGATCTATTTCCTCCCCCTAAAGGGAAATGACTATGTATTAGTGTTGTTTGTTGTATGCCTATGTGTAATTTTGGAACATATGTTTTGTACTATCAATATATACGTGACATTTTATGTCCATATGGATCATTTTTACTAAGCCTATATGGTTTTTTTGGATATATTGTATATACTTTTATCAATATATATCAATGTATAGCATTTCAGCTTTTTTATTAAAGAAAATCTTATTTTGCTACTTTCATTCTTGAATGATGTTATCATGCATATCATGTAAGTTGTATTCTTGAATGTTGTAGGCATGGATTTTATTTACATCTAATTCTTAATTAATTATTGTTCAATGCTCAATAAGCCCCATCTAAAGCGTATTGTGTAAATAAGCTCCATTTGTGGTGGTTTGTATCCTTTGGAATGCTTCAATTACTTGTGCCTCACTTATTCACATGTATTATTCACTTATTATCATTTATACTTCACCTATATTGTGTGTATTCATGTGTATGCTTCATTCTTCCAATGCATAGCAACAAAAATCTTTTGGGGAATTTTTTGACAAACCAAAAGTATAATAGTTTGTGAAAAAATCGGGAAAAATTACAGAACAATAGATTAAAAAAAAATTGAAAAAATCGAAAGGTATTTCCATAGCATATAGAGATATAGAGAGAAAATAAAATAAATATTTTAACTAATGAATTGTAAAAAATGGATTTTTGTAGTTTATATTCATATCATTGATTACATTGCATTGCACATCTTTCAAAGTCAAGGCACTACTTAACTTTGCAGAACTAATAAGTAGATGTTGATAGATGAAAAAATTTCAATTACAATAAACGTTGTACAAATTTAACCTAAGCAATTATGCAATTTCTTCACATTGCATAACTAATAACTAGGAGTAGCTGCCAATTGCATTTTCTTATCATGGCATTCTATGAGACCAAATTTCTTTGAGGTATTTTTTCAAATAGTTCCCTTCCTTGTCTATGTTACCACATTTTTCATACATGTATACCAAATAATCTTGTCAAACATTTCACTGCCTTGTTTCTATGGCTAAAATCCTAAAACAAGTGATTTCGAACAAGCTATGGATGCTTCGAAAAAATATATGAAAAGCATAATAGTAAGGAATAGTATAGACAAGTCAGTGAACTGTTTGAAAAAATGCATCAAATAAATGTGGTGATGGAATGGCATGGAAATCCATAGACAAGGTAGTGAATTAGTTCATGATGCAGAGGTGGTGGTAACCCAAGAAACAAATGGATATAGATTCTCTCAAATATGCCCACTTTGACACCAATCCTCAAACACATAATAGGGCAACTCAACTACTCAACACAATCTGATCAGACAAAGACCTATCATAACATCATTTAGGCATCTACTCAAACCCAATACAATATTCCAATCAGATTCTTCAAGGTTCATTAGGCCAACACCTAGTTTCACTAGACTACCTTGCTCAAAAGGCTACAATAACTAGCCCTCCTTTCCAAACAATGTACCCTCAGATCTTTTTTTTAACAAAATCTCTTTGGTCAAAGTTTTTTTATGATGCAAAACCACCAATTCACCCTTCAAAACTCCGACAACTGACCTTTCGACTATAAGTTCACCAAACCCTCCTTTTACATGTAAAAGCCTAGGGTTTTCAACATTTCACACTCACAAGGCCTTCCAAGCCCAACCAAAACATCAAACTAATTTTTTAGGGTATGCACAAGCATTTCACACCATTCCCAAGTCGTTTCCATCAATGACTCACAAAAACCACCCTTGAACCCACCATTTTTCATATACAATCACTGTTACCAACCCTTAAAACACTACTTTGTGTCAAAACCATGACTTCACAGCCTGCCCAATCACTTGAACACACAAAAAGACATTAAATATGTCATCCGACCGAAACACAAAGTTTTACAGTAGGTGGGATGGTTGATTTTTCATTTTCTTCCTCAAAACTGTGCTTTCACTGCCCCAACATATAGTTTTTAGAAAAAAATGAGATTTCTTTCCCAAAACTTGATGGAAAACACTAAAATTTGTTCCAAATGAGACTTAACACATGATTCTATGCAAATACATGAATTATAATTCATCACCTTGAATGTATAGGCCGTATAGAAGAGAAGAAGTTCTAGAAATCAGGAAAAACTATGATGTAGTAGCAGAATATACATTGTTTCTCTTATGAAATCCTTAAAAAATCATTGAAAAACATTTGGTTTGAGCCTTTTATGGCTTTAAATACATTTTTGTATCAACATCCAACTGTCTAACTTGTTTTAATTGTCTTTTAAAATCCTAACTCCTAATTACCCCTAAAACTTTGTTTTGACAACTTAATTGTGCAACCATTGACATTTAGGCCTTTATGACTCCCAATCACTTTGAATTCAATCCCATGACACCATAAAGACCTCACTCTTTCCCACCTACCTACAAATTCAATTTTTTTGGTCTCCAACGCTTACAAATTTCAAATTTGATACATGAGTGCACTTGTGCACATTTGATCATCAAAATACCAAAACCCCTAAATACATGAAAGAGTGGTCTATTAGACCTTATTTTAAATACCTACTAAGATAAAACACTTGAAACGTCAAGATTCACCTAAAGTCCCTCAGGATAGACTGCTACCAAAATGAACTTTGTAACATGGTTGTAGGTGCCCTTGCACCAATTCAAAAGATTCCTCAAATAAATATGGTCTCATGGTGATGGAATTCCATGACAATAAATTGGTTTTGATTGTCATGGCATTCCATGACCATGAGACTTCATTTTTTTGACGCATTTTTTCAAAGAGTTCACATCCTTTTCTATGCTACAACTTTTTTCATACATGTCTATCAAAGCATTATATCAAAAAGTTAATTTCCTTGCTGCGATGGATAAAACCCTAAAACATTGATGCAGTATGGGAGGTCTTGCAATCTCACTAAACACAATTCCAATCATTAATAACAATCCTCAAGTCACAAATTCTCACAAATATGGATTTTCATTACATTCCATCACCATGAGACCATGTTTCTTTGAGGAATTTTTTCAAACAATTGACTTCCTTGTCTATGCTACCACATTTTTTGTACATGTTTACCAAAGCATTTTATCAAATAGTTCAGTGCCTTGTTGCTATGGATAAAAACCTAAAACAGGTGGGTTTATTGAAAATCCTATTCCCAAAAATCATAACACCTTTCCAATACATCAAAAACACTTAAAATAACCTGCACATGCTTAAAAGTCCCTAAAAAACTACTACCCCAAAGGATTTCAACCATTTCCACTCTTAAACCACTGAATTTCACCAAAACTCGTCAAATTTCCAACTAGGGCATGACACCAAACCACTCAACTCACCTCCCCTACTGTAGAAACCATGCAAATATGTTCCCTACCCCTAATTATGCCACTCCATTAAGTTACACTGGGATGCAATGGGTGGAATGACTATAAAGTCATTTTTACACACTCAACTACTTGCATTTGACAACTTTTTCCCCAAGTGTGAAATCGCCACCATGGGAAAAATCCTCGGAGATAGAAAAAACAAAGAGAGGTTATTGTAGAGGGGACCAATGTGATCCCATAGGCTTAAATGAGAAGTTTATAAGTGTCACGGTGTCCGAATATGAGCATGTTGAGGTTCACATCCATTTTGCACTTTGGACCCTCAAGGGATTGATCTGGTTGAATGTAGCTCAGAGAGATTTCGCATTTTTGGGTGTGAAAGAGGACCATTCCTAGCATAAAAATACCCACCTAGACACATTACAACAATCCATTTGGTCACACGAGTTGCAAAATGAAAGTTGCACCACTTTGCAACTTTTAACTACTTGCATTTGACAACTTTTTCCCCAAGTGAAAATTTTCCATTACGAGAAAATGTCTCCAAAATAGAAAAAAATGAGAGGTTATTGTAGAGGGGCCCAAATTTATCTCTTAGGATGAGATGCTAAGCTTCTAAGCATCGTGGTATCCAAGTAATAGCATACTGAAGTTTGTAGCCATTTTGTACTTTGGACCCTTAAGGGATCGATCCGATTGAACGTAGCTCATAGTGATTTCATGTGTTTCAGTACAAAAGAGGACCATTCCTAGCATAAAAATACTTATTCAAATGCGTTGGAATAGTTCATTTGGTCACACGAGCTGTAGAACGAAAATTGCACTACTTTGCAACATTCAACTACTTGTATTTGACAACTTTTTCCCCAAGTGAAAATTCACCACCATAGGAAAATTCCTCTGAGATAGCAAAAAATGAGAGAGGTTATTATAGAGGGGCCCAACATAATCTCCTAGGATTAGATGAGAAGTTTCTAAGAATCACGGTATCCGATTAATAACATGTTGAAGTTTGCAATCATTTTGCACTTTTGACCCTTAAGGGATTGATCCAGTTGAAAGTAGCTCAGAGAGATTCTGTGTGTTTGGGTGCAAAAGAGGACCATGCCTAGTGGACACATACATATTCAGAGGTGTTGGAATAGTTCATTTGGTCACACGAGCTATAGAACGAAAGTTGCACCACTTTGTAACTTTCAACTACTTGCATTTGACAACTTTTTCCCCAAGTGAAAATTCGCCACCACAGGAAAATTCCTCTAAGATAGAAAAAATAAAGAGAGGTTATTGTAGATGGGTCCAACAAAATCTCATAGGATCAAATGATAAGTTTCTAAGAATCATAGTATCCAAGTAATAACATGCTTAATTTTGTAGCCATTTTGCACTTTGGAACCTTAAGGAATTGATTCGATTGAGTGTAGCTCGGAGTGACTCCACATTTTTGGGTGCAAAAGAGGACCATGCCTAGTGTTAAAATATCTAGTCAGATGTGTTTTTATAGTTCATTTGGTCACATGAGCTGGACAATCAAAGTTGCACCACTTTGCAACTTTTAACTACTTGCATTTGACACTTTTTCATCAAGTGAAAACTAGACACCAAAGGAAACTGCCTCTGAGATAGCAAAAACTGAGATAGGTTATTGCAGAGAGGCTCAACATGATCTGATAGGCTTAGAAGAGAATTTTATAAGTGTCATGGTGTCCAAATACGAGTATGATGAAGTTCATAGGCATTTTGCACTTTAGACCCTTAAGGGATCGATTTGGTTGAACGTAGCTCAGAGTGATTTTGCAGGTTTGGATGATAAATAGGACCATGAATAGCATAAATGCACCCACTCGGATGCATTGGAATAATATTTTTGGTCACATCAGCTGTAGAACTAAAGTTTCACCACTTTGCAACTTTCAACTACTTGCATTTGACAACTTTTTCCCCAAGTGAAAATTCACCACCACAGGAAAATGCCTCTGAGATAGAAAAAACCAAGAGAGGTTATTGTAGAGGGGACCAAAATGATCTTGTAGGATCAGATGAGAATTTTCTAAGAGTCATGGTACCTAAGTAATAGCATGTTTAATTTTGCAACCATTTTGCACTTTCAACCCTTAAGGGATCGATCCAGTTGAACATAGCTCAGAGCGATTTCGTGTGTTTGGGTGTGAAAGAGGACCATTCATAGCATAAAATTACCCACCCAGATGTATTGGAATAATCTGTTTGGTCACATGAGCTACAAAATGAAAGTTGCACCACTTTGCAACTTTTAACTACTTGCATTGGACACATTTTTCACCAAGTGAAAATCAGACACCACAGGAAAATGCCTTCGAGAGAAAAAATGAGAGAGGTTATTGTAGAGAGGCCCAAAATTTTCTTGTAGGTTTAGAAAAATATTTCTTAATCACCATGGTTTACAAGTAATACCTTGTCAAATATTTCTGCCCTTTTGCACTTTGGACCCTTAAGGGATCGAGTCGGTTTAATGTATCTTAGAGCAATTGTGCTCTCTTTTCGATGGAATTAGGTGGGCAACATACTTACTTCCATTTTATTTTTTGTTTGGTTGGATTTCAAGTGATTTTGTGCATTTTAGAAGCCAATTATTGAGGGTCAGTCTATATAGCCTATTTTAAGGGTTTTGAGTGCATTAAAATGATATATTAAGCCTTCCACCCACAATATTATTTTGTGTAAATTTGTTCATCCCATGCTTGGTACAGACTATAGCTTGTTTGTACAACTACAAGGATAACATGGTTCAATAGAGGAGTGAGATAGCTTCCTTTTGGAAATGGTTTGGTCCAATTCTATAAATAATAGAGGGAGTTAACATTGTTCTTTTGAAATTGGTTAAAAACCCTCAAAAATCAGGGTTTGATCACAAAAATGCACACAACTCACCATTCCCTTTTGGTCAAGGCTTAATTATTGGTGGAATGGAAGAGTTCATCATGTAGTTTATGTTTGCAAAGGTTTTGGAGAACAACATGGAGTTTGGAGTGATTTCTTGGTTACCTAAGGCTTGGCATCCTCATGTGACAAGCCTAATTCTGCACAAGAAAGTCTCAGTTTGATGAGTTGTTAATTGAATCTGTTGATACGGGTCATTCAAGGGTGTTGAGATGTGTGTATAAATGTTGTAAGAACCATGTCCCTGGCTTAGGGGATTTGGGGTGGTGGAGGGGTACCTTGGGGTCCAAATTCCTCCATGAGGCTTGAATGAATCTTATTTTTGTTTTTCAGGTTGATTTCAATGTAATAAGGTCCTAAGGACCATGCTCAATCTTTGTAATAAGATTTTAAGATTACTGTTGAGTTTTGATGTTTGTAGTAGGTCTCCTTCTCACCATGTAGTGTTGGTGCATCTAGGCCAACTAATGAATCATGGTGCCATAATGAAACCAAGAATTTGAGGTGAGTCACCCTGATCATTTGTTATGTTTTGAAGATCCTTTAACACCTTTGGATTGTTCTACCTAGTCGGGTTCTTAGTGTAGTGTTAATTGCCTTAACTAGGAAATTAGAGGTCTAAATAAGAGTTAGTTGGTTTCCAACGTCCCTCCAATTCAAAATGAAGTTAAGGGACATTGGAGGGAGGTTGTCAAATTTTAAATATGCCTCTCTTGGTCGAGCCAAGGTTGTTGATGAAGAAAGAAAGAAGATTCAATAAAAAGTTTGCTTTGTTTTCTGATTTCCTTTGCAGGAATTGTTGATCCCGTACTTGGTACGATCTGTAGGTTTTTTTCCAAACTCCAAGGCTATAATGGTTTGAAAGTTAGTTGAGTTGGATATATTTTGGCATTGGTGTGGATTAATCTCATTGAGGGACAAGGGAGATATTCATATTTCTCTATCGGGTGGCCCGAAACCCTCCAAAATCAGGGTGTTCACTGAATTTTGCTTGTATCTTCCATTCCCACCATGCATTAAGGCCTGGACTGGGTGGAATGGGATATTACCATATTTAATTTGATATTATAATTGTTTTAGAGAGTGGCATGAAGGTTTTGGAAGGATCTTTGAAGATCTAGTCCTGACATCATCATGTGATAGGCCTAGAATCAAGGGGAAAAGTATGATTTTTGGTCTTTGTGAGAATGTTTTGTGAATACAGTTCTGTAGGGATTTGTGAAATGGATGTAAGAAGGGTATAGAAACTTACTTGTGTCTGAGGGATGTTTGGGAGTGCCTAGGTACTAAGTTCCTTGATTTGACTAGCCTATTAGGCCTACCTTGTATTGTTACCTTTTGGCTTGTTGTGAATTTACCTTTGATTGTCAAGAAGGGAGGCTTTGAGACTTTGTAGGGGCATCCATCTATTTTCCAAATTCAATGGTTTGGGCTTGTTATAAGCTTGTATGTGGTTTTTTTCTTGACTATCCTACCGGGAAGTGCTACAACGGTTAAGGGTAAAAGAGGCCTAAAGGCTAGAGCAATGAGAAAATGGAATTCCTTAGGTGCAAGTTATGGTGTTATGTCCTGGAGTGGTCAAAAGAAACATGTTCTAGGGTAACAAATCGGGTCTAAACCTCTATCTCAATCTGATTGGCAAAAATATTATGTCAAGTGGCAATGATACCCTGTTGTGAGTTTGGTGAATTGATGTCCAAATGGGCATATTTGAGAGAAGCTATGTCATCTCTCATATTTGGTTGATCCAATCTATATCATGGGGAGTGCTTAGATACCTTGGTTCTTGTTTGGAACAA
>CM021102.1:127615696-127757455 GCA_007115665.2 Sequoiadendron giganteum
GCAACATGAAAGATTGTATCTCAATGAAATAATGGATTCATTAGTTTAGCTAGTAGGAAAAGTGATAAAAGTTGCGAATTTGTGAGTTGCATAATGCAACAAATTTGTAATTGCAACAGTTATTTGTTTTGAAAAGTTGGTTTCTTGGTGGTTAGGGGAATTGATCAGTTAGAGGAGGATGATAAATTCTATGTAAATCCTGGAGAGGCACTATTTGTGGTTGTTGGAGTGGAGGGACATGAATAAAGTTTGGAAATTACTTTGTTCTTTCACAATTTTATTGATTTTTTTTAGTTCCCTACTTATGTATAGGTTGAACAAGTCTTATATGTATTTAATTCCCTTGAGAAACAATAGATAAATGTTCTAAATTGTGTTTTGTTCCTTTTTAGGGTTTGGTTTAATATTTTAGTGCCTTAATTCATCAAATTTCTCCTACTAGGTTCTTGAATAGCCTTAAGGGTTTGGGGTTAGAGGCATGACATAACCATCATGCCACCTACTATCATCAAATGTAACTTGGTGTTATGATTTATTTGAGTGTATTAAATGTTCCTTTAGGAGTAGGAGGCGTGGAAGGATGATCCCTTGGCTTGAAGAATGAAAGGAATGGTTGGAGGTGTGTGTTTTCCCTTCGAAATTGGTGGGTCAGACCTATGGAATGAATAAGCCATATTGTTAATGGTCAATTGAGTGTTCCCTAAGCATGGGTGGACCTATTGAAATATGTCTGAGTAGTAATATAGGGTATGAATGGCTGGGAAGGTGAAGATTCAATAATGGTACCCTAAAACCCTACTTATTTAGGCTACAAGGAGGGCTTTTGCATTGGAGGCTTTTTGGTGCATTTGGGGTCACGAGAAATGGAAAATATTTGGTTTGGGAGCTTGAGTCAAGAATTTTTTTGGGTTAGAAGGTCTGGTGTGGAGATCTAAAGGTAGTCTCTTAGTAAAAATAGCCTAATTTGAGGCTTAAAATTGTGAAAGTCCAATTTTGAGGTACTTGGTCCTTAGAAGGTGTACCTGATTTTCTTGTATGTTGTGTATCTCTGAGAAGGGTATTTGAATCCATGATTAGTTTCCTAAGTGTTTTGGAAAAGTTTGGCCAGAATTCTAAAAAACTAGTTGCCAATTGCTACAAGGGAAACTTGTGTTAATAGGTGAGTTTTGAGGAATTCAACGAATCTTCCTTGGGGATTGTGCAAAGTTGATTTAATTATCATTGCTTGGATTTTGACAACCTTTGTAGGGTTCTTTTTGAGTTTTATGCTATTTTACAAATTTGAGTTAATTGAAAGTTGATGTCTTGATTGGCATATTTGAGAGAAGTTATGTCAATTTGTGTCTTGGGTTACCACCACCTCTGCATCAGTAGGGGGAATAAAATATGCCTTTCTAAAATTATATTAGACATTATTTCATTCTTACTCATATATCCAAATATTTTTCCTTGAAGACAACTTCAAATGTAAACCATGAATCATTACAACTAATTTTAAATGTAATATGCATATTTAATTGAGGCATATATTAAGGAATGTACACATTTTCATGTATTAATTTCTCATAATTTTTTTATATCAAAAAATAAACTAAGTCAATGACAAATATTATAATAGTGATGGAAGAAAATCTTGAAAATCTTCCCATTTGTCAATACTTGTAGCAATACATGTAGGGAAATAATCCTCCCATTTGCAGCATAGATCATGAAATATATTGTACTTGAGAAGAAAAAAAAGGAGTTGCTGCCCAGTTTCGTTTCTCCATTCCACCTCACTTGTCCCAGTTATTTGCATTCCAAAATGCTTCAAAATATGTACATACCCTTCTCCCTATGAAACCCATGGGTAGTAGCCTCTCTATGGTTGTGTAGTATCAAAGGAATTCGGTCCACAAAAAACTTACAAAATCTTATCAATCTTGGACATGGACTCACATAAAAATCATTAAAAGAGAAATAACTAAATATTATCAGTCATACACTTGACGAGACTTATTATCACCTTCATTCATGCTAGATAAGGAGGTCAATTGAAGTTCCTACAATGGTCATGTTCCCCTTCACTACTTTCTCATCTCTTAATGATCCTATGTATGAATTTCAAATATATCATTGACATAATTAACATAAAATATGTAGCATATAAGAATCTAATAAATATACAAGATGGAAAAGAAAGAGAAGATTGACAACCAGAAAATGCACCAGCAATCAATGTTTCTCATACTAGTGAACACTTACACCACCAACCGATGTTGTTCTTTTCTTATATACTTTGAAAAACTTTAGTATTACCTATAGTCACAATCAGAAAAAGATCAATGACAATCATAAATGCATATGACATCAAACACTAATGGTGAAAAATCCTGATTGCAAGGTGTTGTTCCAAAAGAGTGATCAATAACATGACTTTACAAATTCAATGTGCATTCTTATAAATCAATCCAGGGAACCATCTGGGTCTTCTCTACTCTTTATTGTGTCAATTATTTCCTCGTGGTTAGACTCATGCACTTTCCACAAGTTCTTGTTCGTAGTTCTGCCCTTATATTTGATCAAATGAACATTGGTGGCAATGACAAGCTTCAATTAGTGAAGAATCTTCTGATGCGTCTCAAAGTCCTTAAACAACCAAATTGCACAATTCTTAACTAGATACCTTTGAAGCCATGTTCTAGTAACAACCACCGAGCCTATAGGATATTCTATGTTTTCTCCGTTTATAATTGGGGCCTCCAATTTCTTTTTTCCCGCAATACAATGGCACAGGTAATAATTTTTACCCTCTTCATTGTATTTATCTGCAATCACCGTATAAACATGCCTTGCATTGATTCATTCATCTTGTTAGATGTATTTACTGAACAACATAATAAAACCTATAAGTAAGATATATTACCTGGTTCTAGTAGGTCCAATACATGGTCAAAGTCAATGGATGATTGCATCTCTATGATTTTTAGAGCCATCAAGAGCTAATAAGTGTCAAGTGGGGTTAGACTTATTACAAAATATTTTTCAACCCACTTTGTTGACTCGCAATCATTGCATGCTGTAAGTGTACATGCAGAACAAAATCATGCCATCTTCCACGTATGGATAGTCCATGTATTTGCATTGGAGCTTCTAAAAGAGTGTAGCTCACTCAATCCTGTTAGTATACAACAATCCTCATATTTTGTAATGTTAGTATCATCAACTAAATGAAAAAATCTATGAACTAAAGAATTACCTTCACTACCTAGACCCATTGCACCATTGCACAACTAGACAATTGATCTTGCATCTATCAACTTTACATTGTTTGTGTAGTTTAACTCTTCTTGTGCTAGGACTCTTTTGATACATGCGCCTGCTCCATCATGTTGCCCCTTTCCATGCCCGACCTCTGAGAAGTTCGACATATGTTGAACACCATTGATCCTATGCATCCTTCTCAACTAGTAAATTTTTTTGGCATTCTTGAATTGTGATGTACAATTATTTAACCATATGATGTGCTGACTAAATGATATGCCCCTACTAGCCAGATAAACATAGAACATATGAAATCAACCTTGCACAAACTCTGTAGAATGTGTGTGATCATCACTGATGTAAAAGTGATACTCCCTCAATACTTTCCTATTTTCCTTTGTACTATCATTTGCATGAATGAATTCTATATGCACAAATATAGCAACCTGCGTGGAGTTGTAGTACCATCATTGCACCTTGTTCTGTGGTTGTAGCGTGTAGTTCTCAACAAAGTCGACAACTGAAATGATATGACAAAGTGGAAATGTGTCCTTGCATAACTTGAACTATGAGTCCAACCATTGTTCTCTGTGTGTATTCCTTGCATACTCATAGGCCACCTAATAATGGAAAATTCCCATAAATTGATACACTGGAATCTTATCACTGACCAATTCACACTTCTTTGCTTCTTTCCCATATTTTAGACTATATGCCACTATCTTATATTTGCCAAATTCCCCAATTTTGTCTCCAATTGTGTGTGTAGTAGCCATGTGTTGGAAAATTGGAAAATGTTACATGCCACCATAATGATCACATGTGCCATCCATTTTTGTAAAAAAATTGACCATCCTCTCTTTCACATAAAATGGAAGACAAAAATTTCCTTGACAATTTAGGTGGAAGCATTATGTTACATTCCTGCAAACATTGTATGTATGCATATCTACACATATATGTCGATAAACATCATAATGGCTAGAAAACTCAATATGAACCCTACAACAACAAGTAGTGCATGTCTGGTTTATTTTGACATAAAAAGGATTTAGAATTTCAAAATACCTTTGAGATACTTTAATTTCAAGAAACTTTTGTACAAAATCAGAAAAAAATTGGGTTTGAGTGGTATCCAAATAATGCATTGGATGTGGCTCATGGATTTTCTACCAATTCTCCTTCTTACAACATCTCTTTGATCAGGAGAGGTCCTTGGATTATCATTTGAATAATTCACCATTAAAGATCCCAAGCCTTGAGTAATTCTTGTATCTTTCCATGGCACTCTACCAAAGAATGCCCATAACTCATTGCTATTTAGATCAAGCTCCACTCTTTCACACCTTCCTTTGGCTCTCATTAGAGATGATCTACTTATTTTCAAAGACTTACTTGCCTTTGTAAGGTTTACCTTGTTCCTTTTTTGACTTCTTAACAATGTTGTTGTCATCACACATCGTGTGGCACAACTATCCTTTGTGCGTGAGGTAGAACCCACACTCTCATATGCACTCATCAAGTTATTTATAATGGAATTTTCACTTGATTCATTCACAAATCTTATCCCAAGATCCTTTGTGGTGGGCCTAAATTTGATTTGCCTCATCATTTAAAAAAATAGTTGGCATATTCCACCCTCACTTAGCTTAACAAAAAATAAACTCCATATCCTTTGTGAATATATTTGACATGTACATTTTGGAATTTTATTAAGCACCCATTTCAAAACATTAGAATCAATATCAATAAAAAATGTAGGTTTTCTATGCAAAACTATAGGAGGAGTTCTCAAAAGTTAATTTGTGTCAACACTAGGAAGGTCAACAACATCAAGGATAGATTGCGTACCTTCAATTGAAGGTGCAATTGATGACATAGCTTGATAGTGACATGTAAATGATGTTGTACCTCCAAATTGAGATGTCGTTTGTGGAGTGCCTTCAAATAGAGATGTGTTTGTTGATGTACTTTCAAAACACAATGTTGTTTATGGTGTCTTCAATTGGAGATGTGATTTCCAATGTGTCTTCAACTGGAGATGTGCATTAAGCTTCACCTATGGTTGATGATGTTCCCCCAAATTTGGTATCCATTCTTGTCCTTCCACGAACTTTCCTCATTTGTGCTTCTTTTCCCAATTTGACATATTTCTTAGATTGCATATGAATATTTCATTGTATGGGCTGCAATTCCTTTTCTTCACAAGCTACATTTTTTTATTCTCTTCTCCTTGCATTTTTAACTGCATGTTATTTCAGTGTTAGAGGCTTTGATCATTTCCTTGGCATGACCTTGAATGTTACATGTTCACAAACACAAATAGAAAAAAAATAAGTAATGCATTTTATGAGAATATTGATATTGCTGATTACATTCCATTAAATAGGAAACACACCAAAGAATTTTATGAAAGAAGGGAGCAAGTTGTTTGGAATTATCAAACATGTCTATGCTAGACAACATTTTTCATACATTATGGAGTTAGATATCTACAAGTTAGGTATTAGAGTAGGTATTTTGATTGTGTTTAAAGAGTTGGCAAAGTAGGTACAAGCTGATGCAGTACATGTAGGGATCCACAATGAACTTGTTCAAAGATTTAGAGGAAGACTCTTAATAGACTTACACATAACTTGATCACTTAACTTACCAAGAAACACCATTTTTGATGTAGAGAGGGGTGGAAACCATTCAATACACAAAATAAATGAGAATCTATTAGATTCCAAAGAAAAATCAAGTGTTCAACTGAAAATCCCAACTTCTACCAAGCTTTCCCTTGTAGCATAGGTAACTCGGTTCAAGGGAATTTTCACCAATATTTTCCAAAACACTTGACAAAATCAGAGATGATTAATATACCCATTTACAATTTATAAAACATAGGTAAACCCCAACATCAACTCCTTTGGACCAACATTGACTTCCAATAGACCCACCTTGGAAAAGGTTACTTAATTGGCCTAATTTTCAAAGAGAGTACCTTTCAAACACTGTATATTCACTCAAAATCCTCAAACAATAGTATGTTATGTGTCAAAACCTTTAATTTCCTGATTTTTTTCTAGGTCCAAGACCTCTAGACCCCTAATACACCAAACCCTCAATTTTCAGCAAAATACTTGGGGTTTTAATGAAACTCCTATCTCTAGGACCTGCCTGACCCATACAAAGCACCAAACACACTTACCATACCCTGAACATGGTGAATAATTCATTACATGGACAATCCTTCCCACATTTTTTCAAAACAACACTTGAAGCCCTTATTTTCACCATGAAAATACCCTGCTATAGTCCTAGAACATCATCCCAAACACCCAACCTTGACCCCACAACATTCTAAATAGGTTATGCATGTATTTTAAAAGTTAGAGGACCCATTCTACAAGTTACAATAGGCACAAAAAGTGGAATGGGTCGAATTACATCATGAAACCCTTCAATCCAAGAACACTGTGAAAGTAGGTAGTAGCAATGAAAATAAGATAAATTTTGCTATGCAAAGAGTTAGAACCTATAAATAGGTGAAAATGAAAGATAATTCATTAATATACAACATCCAACTAGTTTCAGATCATCTTAGAGTCCTTATAGGTCATACAACAAGAAGAAAAGTGAGATAAACCAACTTAAGGAGATGTGAATTGGTCAATTGAGCATTGAATTGAGGTTTTTGAGATTGAAGATTGTTTGAAACTGATCTAATTATCATTGTTGAAGGTTTTTTCTCCTTGCTATGCATCACAAACCTAGGGTATAAGTTGTTGCCACCTAAATGAAAAATAGAGAATCTTGTGTTTATTGTTCTCAAAACAAAATTTGTGATTGTCAATGAAGTCATGAAGAATATGAATTCAAAGAAGGATTTGTGATGCTAGATATCTTATAATTATTCACTATTTCTCTGGAAATGAGGTAACTTAGAAATACAATAAGCATTCTGAATTGCACAAAATTTTCCTTTTTTTCATTTATTAGAAAGGTAAAAGGTATGAATGAATAGAAACTTGCATTAACAACTATGTCAAATCACTTGAAATTATCTAAGAACATGTTCAATGAAGGTGATTTTTTTATGAAACAAAAAAATTAATGGACACTTGCATTAACATTGATGAAAGCTATTAGGTTTTCCAAATTAGTTGAAAATAAAATGAAATAGAGTGAATTCCACTAGCCATGCTGGAAATGGACTACTATAAGCAATGCAAATAGAATTCATAAGTAAATTTTTGTTAGGTAAATGTCATGTTTTTCATTTTTTTGTTCTTCAAACTCATAAAAATTAATTTTTTTATTCAAATGCTATCTAATTCAATGTTTAATTCTATGTCCAATTGTTATGCTTGATAAAATAATTAAAGAAAATTACTTTATATTGTAAAAAACAAACAAATATAATAAATATAAACATTTCAATATTACCAAAATGAATATATTACCTCACATAATGTAAAATGTTGTAGAAACTTCAAAATTTATTCTTCTACATTTTCTACCATGCAGATTGGTGGTAAAAAGGCGATGGATCAAGCATAGATTGGTACAATATGAAGTCAACTGCATAAAAAAAGGTGTTTCTCAATCAAATAAAGTGTTGAATGAGATAAATAAAAAATAATGTGGGCCTGAATCATGGGGTCAACCCCTATTTTACCATTTCAAGTTAAAACACATTTGGCACCCACCAAATTTGGAGAGTGCCAAATTTGGCGCTCACCAAATTTGCCGCTCTCCAAACTTGGTGAGTGCCAAATGTGTTGTTTTGAAAAGGAGAGATTCCATAGAGACAAAGGGAGTGACACTTGAGATAGAGAGAGATTGTTCTAGGTAGTGTGGTATTGATTGAGACCTAAGAGCGATAGAGACTTGAGAGGGATAGAGAGTTATCTAGTTAAAATGGAAAAAATACCTAATAACGGGAGAGGGGTTGGGAGCAATGAGACCTGAGAGATACAAAAATACCAAAGGGGGAGAGAGAGAGAGAGAGAGAGAGAGGGGGGGTTGGAGTGAAATATATTTTCTAGGTAGGGTGGGAGGTAAGTGAGGCCTGATAGAGAGGGAATATGAGAGAGGGAATTAAAGTGACATAGATTATTCTAGGTAGCATGGGAGGGAGTGAGACCCAAGAGAGATACATGAGAAGGAGAGAGAGGGAGTGGGACCCTTAAACTGTAAACCTTATACCACTAACCTTTAAACCCTTAACCCTCTACCCTCAACACCCCCCTCTCTCTCTCTCTCAATCCTACACCATCTACCCTTAAACTATAAATCCTAATCCCTAAACCCTACACCCTCTACCCTTAACCCTTAATCTATAAACCCTAAACCCTAAACTCTCTACCCTCAACCCTCAAGCCTTAAACCCTAAACACTCAACCCTCTACCCTTAACCAGGTTAAACCCTAAACCCTTAAACCCTATACCCTTAAAATATAAACCCTATATACCTAAACCCTCTACCCTCTACCCTCATCACCCCTCTATCTCTCTCAACCCTACACCATCTACCCTTAAAACCGTAAATCATAATCCCTAAACCCTAAACCCTCTACCCTTAACCCTTAATCCATAAACCCTAAACCATAAAACCTTAACCCTTAAACCCTAAACCCTCTACCCTTAAACTATAAACCATAAATCCCTAAACCATCTACCCTCTACCCTTAACCCTAAACCCTCTACTTGAGAGAAAGAGGGAGAGGTGGTGGGAGAGATATACTTGAGAGAGATGAATACGTAGAGGGAGAGAGAGATATAGGGAGTGAGATAGTGAGGGAGTGGAAGAGAGATTGAGGGAGTGACTATGAGAGGGAGAGGGGGTAGGAGGGGGAGACTTTACAAAGAGAGAGAGGGAGAGGGGGTAGGATGGAGATACTTGAGAGAGAGAGAGGGAGATGGGGTGGGAAGGAGAAACCTAAGAGAGAGGGAGAGAGACAAAGTGGGAGAGAGATAGATGGAGTGAGAGAGAGAGAGGGAGTGGGAGAGAGAGAGAGAGGGAGAGACATAGAGAGAGAGGAGTAGGAGGGAGAGACTTGAGAGAGAGAGAGGGGGGGTGAGAGGGAGAAACCTAAGAGAGAGGGTGGGAGGGAGACAAGGAGAGGGATACAAAGTGGGAGAGAGGAGGTGGGAAGGAGAGACCTAAGAGAGTAGGAGAGGGAGGGAATGTGGGATGGGAGAAATACAAGGAGTGAGAGAGAGACACTTGAGAGATGGAGAGAGCCTGGGAGGGATAGGGAGTAATCAGGATAGAGGGATTGGAGAGAGATGGATGGAGTGAGAGAGATAGAGAGAGAGAGAGGGGATGGGGGGAGATTCCTAAGAGAGAGGGAGAGAGAGTGGGAGGGGTAGGAGGGAGATACCTAAGAGAGAGGGAGAGAGATATAGGGAGTGAGAGAGAGAGAGGATGTGGTAGAGATATAGAGGGAGTGAGTGAGAGAGACAAAGAGAGACCTGATAGAGGGAGAGGGGGTAGAAGGGAGAGACTTGAGAGAGAGAGGGAGGGAGAGACTTGAGAGAGAGAGATGGAGAGAGAGTGGGAGAGATATAGAGGGTGGGAGAGAGAGAGGGAGAGGTGGTGGGAGAGAGATACTCAAGAGAGAGATGGAAAGGTAGAGGGAGAGAGATAGAGGGAGTGAGATAGTGAGAGAGTGTAAGAGAGATAGATGGAATGACTGTGAGAGGGAGAGGGGGTAGAAGTGAGAGACTTGATAAAGAGAGAGACAGAGAGGTGGTAGGATGAATATACTTGAGAGAGAGAGAGGGAGAGGGGGTGGGAGAGAGAGACTTTAAGAGAGGGAGAGAGAAAAAGTGGGAGAGAGTGGGGGAGAGATAGAGGGAGTGAGAGAGAGGGAGAGGGAGAGAGACAAAGTGGGAGAGAGTGGGGGAGAGATAGAGGGAGTGAGAGAGAGGGAGTGGGAGAGAGAGAGAGGGTGTGTGTGTGAGAGAGAGAGGGGGGTGGAGATACCTGAGAGAGAGTGAGAGAGAGATAGAGGGAGTGAGTGACAAACTTAAAAGAGGGAAATGGGGTAGGAGGGAGAGACTTGAGAGAGAGAGAGACAAAGAGAGAAAGATAATTACCTAAGAGAGGGATATGGAGTGAGAGAGAAAAAAATACCTAGGAGGGAGAGAGAGAGATAGGGAGAGTGAGAAAGGGGTTTGGAGTGAGATATATTTATTTAGGTACCTATGTGGGAGGGAAAGAAACCTAAGAGAGGGGATTGGACTGAGAGAGTAGTCTATGTTGCATGGGAGGGAGTGAGACTTGAGAGAGAGATATTTCAGAGGGATAAAGAGTTATCCAATTAGGGTAACGAGTTAGAGAGTGTATGAAAGGTAAAAACTCATCTATCCATCTACGATCATAAACTGTGCACTCTAAGCATTATAAAATTTTTTGACCAAAGAGAGGGGAAATTCAAGTTTTGTGTAAAGTAGGTAATTTGGAGAGTGCCAAATGACACATCACATTTGGTGAGCAGCAAATTTGGTGCTCACCAAATGACCTGCTTTGGACGTGTTAATTGACAGGATTTGTGAAATTTCCTCATATTTTTGCCCATGTGCCCCATCTCATTTTCATGTCTTTCAATGCAACTATATAAAGAACAAAATGATAGCGTTAACCTCTCTCCTAGCTATCTAAATATATAATTATTTTTTCATTTTGATTTATTTAAGGTTTTGATCCATGACTCCTTCTGTAAATGCCTCCATTTTTTGTCAAAAACCAACATGTGCTAGTTTTAGGATAGATTTTTACTTGTTCATCAAAATGTGAAACAAATTACATTTTTTGAAACTAGACTCCATTCTACACATGATGAAAAAAATTCATTTTTTGATTATTTTTCAAAAACTTTAGGGGGGAGCATGCTCAAATTTCAGTTTTTCAAGATGTGTCCACTTTAAAAATTCATAAAATATTATATATTCATTAAAAAAATTATCCAAAAGAAAGAGGATAAACTACATGGTGTTAGCTAATTTCTCGCCATTGGGATTTTTGAAAATCTAAAAAAAAATAATCAAAAAGGGGGGAGCCCTCAAGAGCTATGCTATTTTTTTTGTTGATAAAAACAGGACCTATTTTGGCCCCCCCACTTTTTGAGACACTTAGTCTCCATTAATTTCAAAAAAAAGTAGTATCTTAGAAACTAGACTCGGAGCACTTCAACTTTTGTTCTTGTTGCATCTTCAAATTTTGAGTGTAACTATCTTCATTTTCTCGTACAAATCAGATTTTTCTAATTTCAAAAAAAAAAGAGGCATCTTAAGAGCCAAAATTGTGTCACATACCCTTTTCATGCTTCAAACTAATGTCATGGGGAATTTTGATCTAACTTGCATAATGAGCTAATTATATGTTTGTTCTATTGTGTTTGTGCAGATATAGATTCACCATTCACAATTTGGCACTAATTCTTCCAATATATACCATCATAATTCTCCTGTTGGGGTGGCACTGGGGCATGTGAAAAAATCGGATTTTTTTTGAATTTTTATCTAGGAAGTTTATTCTTTGAACTAATGCAATAGACACATTGCTTCAAAGAGGGGAAAAATGAAGGCACGAAAAATATCCTGATTGATCCTCTACACTTGATCCTAATTTTACTAACACCAGTTCATTCTAAATCATCTCCTTTACTAATCAGTTTAATTGAATAATCATTATTCAATTAAATTCATCTCATTTCCTCCCTTAATTAAATAAATCAATTTCCTCTCATTAAGTCATCTTCTCCTATTAATTAAATAAATCATTTTATTTGATTAATCTTACATTCACTCTTTTAATTAAATAATTCATTTTATTTAACTAATCTCTAAAGTCATCTCCTTTAAATTAAATAAATTATTCCTTATTTGATTTAATATAACACCACTCTCTTTAATTAAATCAATCAAAATTTATTTAATTAAATCTAAATTCATATTCTTCTCAACTTTGATTTAAATTAATCCAAAAATCTAAGTCAAATTTGTCAAATCCGCTAATTTTTCATATAAATTAATGAAATCCTAATTAATCCTAATCCTAATCCATCAAATCCTCTACATTTTTTAACTTGCACAAGTAAATCAATTTAATTGATTTATAAATTCATCAATTCCATTCAAAAGAGCATCTTTTGTGGAATATTCTTCTAATTCAAAAATCCCTCCAAAAGGGATGAGTACATCCAATAAGGCAATAATGGCCTCTAACATGTCATTTTCCTTGAGCCAAGTGGTATTTACTCCATTCCTCTTTCCCTCCAACTTTTCATCTCACAAATTTAAAATTCCACCTAACCATATTTTTTTTGCATGATCATCAAAATATGCTCATTCCTCCTCCAATCACATGTGGACAAGTGGTCTTCTCTCATTGGTTGGTCTTTTGTCCCACATTAATCCATTATTTCCTCTTTCTCCATCATTCTCTTCTATTTATAGGAGGCTCTTATTTGAATTTTGGATCCACAACTTATGCAACATCATTATCTTCAAAGTTTTCATAGCATCTTCATCCATCCTTAGGTATTTTCATCAAATTTCATATTCTCACAGCTAGCTTATGGAGAAATTTTACCAAGGAGCATAAAATTGATCATAAAACTTGTGAGGGATTGGAAAAGGGTCGTTTTCCACACCAAAATAACACCAATTCCCCCATGGGATTGAGAGTTTGTTCATTAGAATAGGATTTGATAAGCTTCATTATCGTGTTCTTTATTTCATTTCTTGTTTTCATGATTCAAACTAGTGTCATGGAGAATGTTGATCTAACTTGCATAATGAGATAATTATATGTTTTTTCTTTTGTGTTTGTGCAGGTATAGATTCACCCTTCACATTTTGGCACTGATTCTTCTAGCGTATACTAGTGTAATTCTTCCACTGGAGCAACAATGGGGCATGTGAAAAAATTAGATTTTTTTTAAATTTTGATCTTAGTAGTTTGTTCTTTGGACCAACACAAAAAACATATTGCTTCAACGAGGGGAAAAATGTAGACAAGAAAAATATCCTAATTGATCCTGTACACTTGATCCTGGTTTTACTAACACCAGATCATCTTGAATCATCTCCTTTACTAATCAATTTAATTGAATAATCGTTATTCGATTAAATTCATCGCATTTTCTCCCTTAATTGAATAAATCAAATTTATCTGATTAAGTCATTTTCTCCTATTAATTAAATAAATCATTTTATTTGATTAATCTTACATTCCCTCTTTTAATTAAATAATTCATTTTATTTAACTAATCTCTATCCTCTAAATTAAATAAATTAATCTTTATTTGATTTAATATAACACCACTCTCTTTAATTAAATAGATCAAAATTTATTTAATTAAATCTAATTTCATATTCTTCTCAACTTTGATTTAAATTAATCCAAAAATCCAAGTCAAAACTGTCAAATTAGCTAATTTTCATCTAAATTAATCAAATCCTAATTAATCCTAATCCTAATCCATCAAATCCTCTAGATTTTTCAACTTTTACAAGTAAATCGATTTAATTGATTTATAAATTCATCAATTTTCATTCAAAAGAGCATCTTTTGTGGAATATTCTTCCAATTCAAAAATCGCTCCAAAAGGGATGAGTACATCCAATAAGGCATTAAAGGCCTCTTACATGTCCTTTGCCTTGAGACAAGTGGCATTTACTCCATTCCTCTCTCCCTCCAACTTTTCATCTCACAAATTTCAAATTACACCTAATCATATTTATTTGCACATTCATCAAAATACGCTCATTTCTCCTCCAATCACATGTGGAAAAGTGGCCTTCTCTCATTGGTTGGTCTCTTGTCCAACGTTAATCCATTTTTCATCTTTCTCCATCATTCTCTTCCATTTATAGGAGGATCTTATTTGAATTTTGGATCCACAACTTATGCAACATCATTATCTTCATATTCTCATAGCTAGGTGTAGACATCTAAATTTGACCACTTCTACATGGTCAAAATCGTCTACTCCATTCATCTATTCCATTAATAGTGATTAAATAATTTATTTAATCATTGTTTCATTTTCTACCTAAGGTTCTTAAAGTATCTAATTAAATAAATTAAATACTTTACCTTACCCCTTTTTTTCTCTAAATTAAATAAATATGACAAATTATTTAATTTAGTCTTTTAACCCATTTGAATTAAAACTAATTTTTAGTTCCCCTTTTTCTCTCTCCTTGTCACATTCTCCATAACTCTCTCCTAATCCGGATTAAAGTAATTAATCTGTGATTAGGATGTGCACCACTTAATCAAGATTAAGTGTCACATCCTCCATAATCTCCCACTTGCCTCTAAATCTCTCATTAATTACCTTAATCATGTGTTTGCACAACCTTAATCAGAATCATTAGCCACATTTGGCTTACCTTTTCTGGTCAACCTTCCCACTTACCATTTTTGGTATGGACTCCCTTCCCCATGTGAATTTTTAATTCACATTTATTCAACCAAGGTTCCCCTCTTCCCCATGTGAATTTTTAATTCACTTTTATCTTTCCAAGGTCTTCCCCATCCCCCATGCAAGATTCTAGAAGCCTTGACTTGTCACTTCACATGTGCCAAGGGCTTCTAGAACCTTGGACTTGTCACATCACCCACATGTGACAAATCTCTAGCTTTTTGGAGACACTCTCTTATCCACTAGATTCTTCCAATCATTGTGAATTTTAAATTCACTTTTATTCCTCCAAGGAATCTTCTCATCCCCCAAGATCCACCTCATCTCCACATCACTCCACCCTAGGACATCTCACCCTCCACATGTCAAGATGTGAGGGCTTGTGAGTCCTCAACTCACCATAGCCCTTCATCTTGATCTTTGTTGGATCAATCCCAACCGTTGAATTCTCTAGAGAATTCAATTTGGCCTATAAATACCCCTTCAATTCCTTCATTTTAGGGGATCAAGTCTTTTGCAAATAAACTCTTGCAAAATTTCCATTCAATCTCTCATCTATTTTAGCATCCATATTGCATCAATTCATTTTGCATCCACTTCATTTTCATTGCCATCCAAGGAGCACACAAGACTTCAACATCAAGGGCCAACCAAGGAAGCAACAACATGAAGGTATAACAAAAATTTATTTGTTTATCTTGCTTTCATATTGTTCATTTTCTTAAGCTAATCATTGAGGTGCCCTATTATCTTGTTGTTTCTCTTTATTGCACTATTAGTTTTATCTAACATCTCTCACACTTTAAGAAGCAACACTTTATTAGGATCACATTCCTGGCACGCCTGGTGGTACCCACAAGGGGTCTCTTTCTTTCATATTTTTTGTTGTTTGCTTGTTGCAGATTCAGGTCGCAAAGAGGCGAACTTGCCCTCCCGGACGTCGCAGAGGGGCGACCTTGCCCTCTGTTTCTGACTATTTTCTGTAGAGGGCGACCCTGCCCTTTGCTGTTTTTGGCTATTTTCTGTAGAGGGGCAACCCTGCCCTTTGCTATTTTCGGCTGTTTTCTGTAGAGGGGCGACCTTGCCCTTTTAGACTGTTTTCTGACTATTTTCTGCAGAGGGGCGACCTTGCCCTTTTTGACTGTTTTCTGCAGAGGGGCGACCTTGCCCTTTTGACTATTTTCTGTAGAGGGGTGACCTTTCCCTTTTGACTATTTTCTGCAGAAGGGCGACCCTGCCCTTTACTGATTGACTATTTTTTGTAGAGGGGCGACCTTTCCTTTTTTGACTATTTTCTGCAGAGGAGTGACCTTGCCCTTTTTGACTGTTTTCTACAGAGGGGCGACCTTGCCCTTTTTGACTATTTTCAGATTGTTTTTTGTAGAGGGGTGACCTTGCCCTTTTGACTGTTTTCTGCAGAAGGGCAACCCTGCCCTTTACTGATTGACTGTTTTCTACAGAGGGGTGAATTTGCCCTTAACAACACATTTGGGAAGGTAAAAAAAGGACATTTTAGCTTCGTTTTTGTCTCTTTCTTTTGCTATTTTGTGCTCTAACCCACTAATCTTGTTTGGTGGTGAGTGAAGTTAGATTTGCTGCACATCACAAAGAAGGGAGAAGATAAACAACTAACATTTCCTTGTAGGACCTTCCTTTTTTATTCTGATTTTTAAAAGTCTTTCCTTGCTACTTTATCTAGGTACTTAGTATAAGTAGGGGAAAGTAATATTTGTTGTTTGTTGTGTCTATTTTACTTATTTTACCTTAAGGGGGCATTAGTTTGTTTTCACTTTCCTCCTTTGCACGTTGTGCAGATCCGAAGGAGGTAGTTGGAAACAATTAGTGTCATCTTCTTAGCGGGACCTGCTTGGGGATTTCATCACCCCAAGGGATGATCCCAACGATGCGTACCGACGGGGTATATAAAGGGGGGAGAGCCAAAGCTGTACCTCAATCCAGTTATGTCGTAATTGGTGAAACGTCAAAGCTAGGGTGATACCTAGATAAATGTGAAGAGTTGGTTCGAGCCTTTCAGTATCTCGCTGGGGCTCCTGACTCACGATTGTACCTCACATACCGAGCATATATCGAGGACTCCCTAGATACCTTGTTCATCCTAGAGTAAGACCTTTGCCAGCCATACCCGTTAAAACGTTAATCATATGATTGTGCTTGTTCAAAGTGTCTTTTTGTGAAGAACCAGTAAATTTTGATAAGTCAAACTGTCATTAAACCATTTTAAGTCCTTGCCAAAATCCCTTATCCAAACCAAGTTCAAATTTTCACTGCAAAGGGGTGACCTTGCCCTATGTTTCGGTCATTTTGTGTAGAGGGGTGAATCTGCCCTTTGCTGTTTTAGCCATTTTCTGCAGAGGGGCGACCCTGCCCTCTGTTTTAGCCATTTTTTCCAGAGGGGCGACCCTGCCCTTTGTCTCAGCCACTGGGGTGAATACGCCCCGCTGAACAGCCAGTTTCACCCGTTTAACCTCCGTTCGAATCCTCGAAGCCTCCATTTGACCATTTGATCAATCCAAACCTTCATTTGGCCATTTTAATCCCCTGTTCACCCCTCCCAACCATCTATCTATCCAACTTGAATATCCGATTACCCGTTTCGAGCGGTCGTTTCCCTGTCTTGAGTGGTCAACATTTTCTGAAAATCAACGTTTCATCGACCAGACTGCATGAGTGCTTCTTAGAACATCATTTGAGTCCATATCTATCATCAAATCATCCATCCCAATCACCTAGACTTCATTTTTGATTTTTTTTATTTTTATTCTGAAACTTTCGGAGGCCATAACTTTTGACTCGGATGTGGGTTTTGGCTGAAATTTTATAGGTGGTTGCATTAGGAGATGGCATTTGGATTCCCAACCGACTACTAAGTCCCTTGGATCCTCCTTCGACATGTTTTCAGAGACTCAAGCTTTCATCTTGACCCTCAAAATCACAAATTAGCATTTATTTTTTCTAATTTTCCAGTCTTTGATGAACTATTTCGTTAATAACTCTGAATGCATGTCTCATATTTCTGATTTTAGCTGGAAATTCATCCTATCTTAGTATTGGGTACTTTGTGGAAAAAATTGGACTCTCAAACGTATGCCTACAAAGTTTCCCAAAATGGCAAAATTTGACAATTTTTGAAAACTGCCAAATTTGGAAAAAATCTGATTGTCAACACCTTACTTCCTCTAGTTGAAACCCATGATCTTGGTTTCAAATCAATTCTATCATATCCTCTGATCCAATCCCAATCTAAGCTCCAATCCAATTCTAATCTGAACGTTAATCCCATCATCCTAATCTGAGCTTTCATCCAATCATAATTTGAGCTTTCATCCATCCAATCCCCATATGAGCTTTCAATTCATCCTAGTTCTCTATCCATCATCTATTATTTCCTTCTAATCCATATCCATCATGAATCTTTATCCCCCTCTCACATGACCAATAATATTAGTCAAAGGGAATCCTAACTCCATTGATGACGATAATGAAAATCTTGTTGATCATGAAGATTGTTATATAGATCCTCTTGACACTATCATTGCTAGTAAGATCTCTCCAATCACCTCCCAAAATCCCACTACTTCTTCAAACTATCCCACCATGCCTTCATCCACATATAATAACGGTGCTTATGCTACCCTTGACAAGGGATATCCAACATCCTCACCATCGACATATTCATCATGTCCTCCCTTTCAACCTCTATACTATCCAACATCCACTTCCTCTTATCCTCATCATCATCAATCCCAATACATCTACCTCAATCCCACATCCCAATCTTCTCATCCTAATCCAACACCTACACCTTCCTATCACAATCTACCATCCCAATATTCCTCCTATCCTCATCCACCATCTCAATTCTCTCAGCCTAATCTACCATCTATATCCTCCTACGCCAACCCACCATACATGTCCTCCTACAATGGTTCACCACCTCAATATTCCTATTCTAATCCTTCATGTACATCTTCCTACTATCACTCCCCATCCCAATCTAATCCAACATCCACATCTTCCTACATCACTCTCCCTTTCACCGCATTATATCTTAATCCTCCATCTCCTCCTAGTCCTTCATCTAATCCTAATCCTCCATCTAATCCTAATCCTCCATCCATTTCCATCCCTTCATCTAATCCTAATCCTCCATCTCCTCCTAGTCCTACATCCAATCCCATCCCTTCATCTAATCCTAATCCTCCATCCATTTCCATCCCTTCATCTAATCCTAATCCTCCATCTCCTCCTAGTCCTACATCCAATCCCATCCCTTCATCTAATCCTAATCCTCCATCCATTTCCATCCCTTCATCTAATCCTAATCCTCCATCTCCTCCTAGTCCTATATCCAATCCCATCTGTTCATCTAATCCTTATCCACCAATCCCTAATCCTCCATCCATTCCCATCCCTTCATCTAATCCTACATCCAATCCCATCCCCACGTCTAATCCTAATCCACCAATCCCTAATCCTAGTCCTCAATCCATTCCAATCACTCTACCTAATCCTATGTCTCTTCCAAATGTTTCCCAAGGACTCATGCAAGAAGAGCCACCATGCCCTCCCACTCTATCATGTACTATCACTAGTGATGAGGCCCTCCTCCATCCTACACCTATCCCTCTCATCACCCTTCCTACCACCATCCACACGATTGAGCCGGTCAAACCCATCGAATCCATTGAATCCCCATATTCTACTACTAGATCCACCGAATCCATTGAAGACATCCAATCCCCTCCTCCTAGTCCTAATATTCACAAAATTCAATCCAATGACCTTCATGAATCCTCCATCCTCCTCTCTCCCCCAGTTGCAGAACCCCTCCAACACTCTTCCATCATCATACATCCTACACAAGATGAGTCATGCCAAGAGATTGATCCAAAGCATACAAGCATATCCCCTCCTCCAAATCAAGATCACTCCATCCCATCTACTCCATCTCAAGAACATAGTCTTCCATCCATTGTATCTCATGATCCATACCCTCAACCAAGTCCTATCCTCCCATCCACCCCATCTCAAGATCACACTATCTCCTCCGCTCCATCCCATGATCCCATTTTCCTTCAAGAGCCAATCACTCCATCTCATGAGCCCTTATCATCCACTACCTATCATGATCCCTTATCACTCATTCCACCTAATGTTGCTATCCCCTCATCCCCATCACATGATCCTTCATTGCCATCTAGTCTTACCATCCCAATGCCACTTTTGTATCACCTTGGTAATATTACATGCATCCATGGTGGTCTTCTTGCAGAAGAAAAACAATGTCTATGCACCACCTTTCCTCTTCCACCTACTAATGTGCTCGCATCATGCTTCCAAGAGAATAAGTATCCTACCATAAATCACATGCTACAAAATATGAAATATCAAGGAAAAGGTTTAGGCCTTCATGAGCAAGGTACTTTAGAGCCCATCCAAGTCAAAGAACATCCAGGCACACATGGTCTTGGATATATCTCCCAAAACCCGCACTCTAAAGATGTTGGTACAACCTCCGTACATCCTAAATGATCCTCTTCTAAAGGCACAAGAGGTACTTTCCATCGCTCTACCAAGACATATGCCGCCATCCCCCCTCCTCCATCATACTACCTACAATCAACTATCCATCTTCCTCCCTCATCCTCTAAATCCATTTTGGGTCCTTATGTCCCTCCATCCATCATTGCTCATCCTTCATCTACTATGGGTTCTTTTATCCCTCCATCAAAACCCACACATCCTCCATATACACAGTCTATTTTGGGTCCTTACATCCCAAAATCACCCCCTCCATCTTATCCTATTCATCCACCCCCTCTCCCTCATACACCACATAAAAATCCTTCCTTCATAACTCCTAATCAGGATCAACAAAGGCACATACCTACACATTCTCCATCTACACATAGTCCCTCTAACCCTACCTCCATCGCTCCACATCATTCATCTCTTCGCATCTATCCCCTTGCTACTAAAAGCACTTTGGATGCCAAAGCAAAAATGTATAAATCCAAATGTCCACGTGAATCTAAAGCTCCTCATGTCCCCTTCAAAAGACATGTTGAAGAACAGAAAAATCGAGTCCAAAATCCAAATCAATCAAAAAGGCCACAAAGGCCCACCAAAGCAAAAATAAAAACCATATGGATTCCAAAGAAAAAAGGTGCCATACCTTCAATTGAAAAGTCCATAACGACATCCAAAGTTGCTATTCCCCCACAAAATCATTCACCTCTTCCATCTCCTAAATCTATTTTGGGTCCCTACATCCCAAAAATCACTATCCCAACTCCTCCATTATCGCCACCCTCTCCATCTATTCATCCACCTATCTTTTCGCATCCACCATCACATGTGCCAATGTTGATCCTGAACACCTTCCCCCATCAAATTCCTTTAATCCATCCTCTTGCATAAACCATCCAGTCTAATAGGGTTGTACCAACATCTGCTGGCCACTTCAAACATGGGCTCTTATTACCTCATATGGAACTTGATGCATGAGTCCTTCATCCCTATCCTTATCAATTTTCCTCTAAAAATCTGCATATCCATATCCTTATCTTTATCCATCTTCATCCTCCTACTCCAAAAAATTAGAAAAATACAAAAAACAAAAAAATAATAAAGAGAAAATCATTCGTCCAATGGTGAAAACTTGGAAAAAAAGTGCCTTGGATACATACCATGATGAAAACTTGGCAAAAAAGCACCATGCGTAAATTCCCCATCTCGTCTCCTTCCACGATTGGGGGCAACATCCACTTACGCATTCCTTTCCTCCATCTCCTACATCTGCCTATCTTCTGCATCCTATCCATCCTATCCCATTTATCCCACTTCCTCCCTCTTCCTTGTGATCTTGATAAATTTAGGGGAAAACCTATATACATGCTTTGGACACCTCTTGGCATATATTCCCATCCATACACTATCATATTCCTTATCCACCTCTATCTATCTTCCATTGCCCATCTCACTCCCTTATCCACCCATCTTGCTATCCCTCTTGCCTCGTCATGCATGACACATATAGAGTGGGGGCATCTCCTTATTTGCAATTGGGTCCTTGGAGACATCGTCCATCCATTCCACCAGGTAATCTTCTCCATCTCCCCATCCTCTCATCCCATAGTCCTTTTCATCCTTTCATCCTTATCTCCCCATTCATCTATCTAAACATCCAATCCATCTCCCTATCCTTATCTTCCTATCCACAAATCCTTTTCCATCTTTTCATCCTTATCTCCTCATCCGTTTATCTACCCAGTAATCCATGTCATCTTTCTGAATCCTTATCCTTCTATCCATATATCCTAGCATCTTTCTATCTCCCCATCTTTATCCATCCATCCATTTTCCTTCCATCTCATAGTCCCTTGTCACTGGTCTCTAGCTATAGGCTACCCTCATGCAATCCAATGACTTGCTACCTCACTATCATCATTCCTATCTATTTCTCACATCTTTCCAATCTTCATCACTCGTCTACCCATCATCTATCCACCTATCCTATCATCTTCTTTTCCTTCCATCTCATAATCCCTTGTCATTGGTTTCTAGCTATAGGCTACCCTCATGCAATCCAATGACTTGATATCTCACTATCATCATTCCTATCTATTTCTCACATCTTTACAATATTCCCTCAATCTTCATCTCATCCATCCACCTACCCAAGCATCTTCTTATCCATCCATCCATTTCCCTCTATTATCCCTTGTCATTGGTAACTAGCTCTAGGCTACCCGCATGCAACCCAATGCCATTCACATCATCATTTGTCCCTCCTATCTATTTACCACATCTTTCTCACATCTTCATCACTCATATATCCATCGTCTCACCTCTCAAATTCATATTCTAATGATCTGAATTACCTATCCCATCCCTGAGCTTCACATCCTACATATCTTACACATATCAACCATCGTTCTATCCAATCCTGCAGCCTATCCTGGCTCATCATATCCTCTCCATCATTTTATCCATTTATCTTGGTCATCTCATCATCCCTTATCCATTGTCTATCATCGGTCTTTGGTCGAACTACGTTGCCCCTGCGCTTTCACGTAGGCAAGGTCGGTCATTTGATCCACCCCCGGGGTTCTATCTTTTGTCTGTCTTGTCTCCCCATCATCTATCTTTGGCCTTGTGTCGAGCTACGTGGCCCTTGCACTTTCACATAGACAAGGTAAATCATTTGGTCCACCCCCTAGGAATTTTTTTCCATCTCATCATTAACCTCCATCCTCTATCTTCACCATCCTCTTTCCACTTTTACCATGGTCTTTTCCTGAACTACGAGGGCTCTACACTTTCACGTAGGTCTTTAGGGTGTGTTAGTCCTATTTTCTTGTGTCACGTCATCTTGTTGTATCGTCAAATATGTCCCTATCTGAACTAGTGCTTATCAAACAATGGTCATCTATATCACAAGATCCAATCGATTTCTAGTATCTTGCGTCATGTCGATCAACCAATCTATCCTCCATCTTTGGTCTCAATAGGATGTATCCTTCCTAATAGACCGCATCAACCCCATCCATCATCTTGATCCTATGGCAAAGGATGTTTCAAACTTGATTGTGATCTTTTGATTCTTTTGGCTTTTGTTTATCATTTGATCTCCCTATCATCACTTTTCATGGTCACCTTGATCCATCATATCATGGTGTGCTTTGACTAGTAAACATAGGGGCGTATGTGGATCTTTTTCTTTGTTTTTGTCTTCTTGGTTGTCCCACGTCGTACCCACCAAGACTCTTGCGGTCTTGTGTTATGCTGGGGCATCCTTCTGTGCTTTTGGTTATCCCAATACCAAGCCCGACCACTGTCTTTATGACTTTGGGGTGTTGGAATAGCCTTCTTGTCTGTTATGTTTGTTTTATGCATTAGACACTAATCCGTCTTGGTTTACATACCCTGATGCCCAGTGTCTTATGCTATAGCAAAACTCAGTGCTCTAAGGATGGAAAATTGCATTAGGATTGCATTTCATTTTCCATTCCATCATCTTGCATATCTCCCCCATCCTCATCACCCTCATCCTCATCATTAGTGGGATGTATCCTTCCCTCTCCTTGTGTTGTTTTGGGATGTATCTTTCCCTCATCAACAACACTCTCATCGGGATGGATCCTTCCCTATCCTTGTGTTGTTTCGGGATGTATCATTCCCTCATCAACAACACTCACCCTCATCCTCATCATCAGTGAGATGTATCCTTCCCTCTCCTTGTGTTGTTTTGGGATGTATCATTCCCTCATCAACAACACTCATCTTCATCCCCATCAGGATGTGTCCTTCCCTATCTGTGTGTTGTTTTGGGATGTATCATGTCCTCATCAACAACACTCCATCAACCATCCACCCAACCTGGATTGTACCTAGATTGGGGCAACATCACATTTTTCCTTGCATCCATTTGTGCTCACCTTTATCTCCCATCACTTATCATTTTTTTTTTTGTTTCATCACTTTACATTGTCATTTTCATATCCCCTCTCATCTCTCATCCTTTCCCCCATCTGTTTCTTCCTATCGAGAGGTCACCAGGGACCCCTCTCTTTTCCCCCGTCGCCCTCTCGAGGGGGCATACCCTTCCCATTTATCTATTTTCTCAGCCATAATCTTCATCCATTTCCCTGCTAATTTGGATAGCTCAAGTCCTATACTGGGGCATCATCTTTCGGTTATTTCCTCTATAGAGTCATCTCCACTTTCTTTTCTTTGAAGCACAGTTATTCTAATGGTACTTCGAAGAGGGGCAAAATGTAGACATCTAAATTTGACCACTTCTACATGGTCAAAATTGTCTACTCCATTCATCTATTCCATTAACAGTGATTAAATAATTTATTTAATCATTATTTCATTTTCTACCTAAGGTTCTTAAAGTATCTAATTAAATAAATTAAATACTTTAACTTACCCCTTTTCTTCTCTAAATTAAATAAATATGGCAAATTATTTAATTTAGTCTTTTAACCCATTTGAATTAAAACTAATTTTTAATTCCCCTTTTTCTCTCTCCTTGTCACATTCTCCATAACCCTCTCCTAATCTGGATTAAAGTAATTAATCTGTGATTAGGATGTGCACCACTTAATCAAGATTAAGTGTCACATCCTCCATAATCTCCCACTTGCCTCTAATCTCTCATTAATTACCTTAATCATGTGTTTGCACAACCTTAATCAGAATCATTAGCCACATTTGGCTTACCTTTTCTGGTCAACCTTCCCAATTACCATTTTTGGTATGGACTCCCTTCCCCATGTGAATTTTTAATTCACATTTATTCAACCAAGGTTCCCCTCTTCCCCATGTGAATTTTTAATTCACTTTTATCTTTCCAAGGTCTTCCCCATCCCCCATGCAAGATTCTAGAAGCCTTGACTTGTCACTTCACATGTGCCAAGGGCTTCTAGAACCTTGGACTTGTCACATCACCCACATGTGACAAATCTCCAGCTTTTTGGAGACACTCTCTTATCCACTAGATTCTTCCAATCATTGTGAATTTTAAATTCACTTTTATTCCTCCAAGGAATCTTCTCATCCCCCAAGATCCACCTCATCTCCACATCACTCCACCCTAGGACATCTCACCCTCCACATGTCAAGATGTGAGGGCTTGTGAGTCCTCAACTCACCATAGCCCTTCATCTTGATCTTTGTTGGATCAATCCCAACCGTTGAATTCTCTAGAGAATTCAATTTGGCCTATAAATACCCCTTCAATTCCTTCATTTTGGGGGATCAAGTCTTTTGCAAATAAACTCTTGCAAAATTGCCATTCAATCTCTCATCTATTTTAGCATCCATATTGCATCAATTCATCTTGCATCCACTTCATTTTCATTGCCATCCAAGGAGCACACAAGACTTCAACATCAAGGGCCAACCAAGGAAGCAACAACATGAAGGTATAACAACAATTTATTTGTTTATCTTGCTTTCATATTGTTCATTTTCTTAGGCTAATCATTGAGGTGCCCTATTATCTTGTTGTTTCTCTTTATTGCACTATTAGTTTTATCTAACATCTCTCACACTTTAGGAAGCAACACTTTATTAGGATCACACTAGGTTATGGAGAAATTTCACCAAGGAGCATCAAATTGACCATCAAGCTTGCAAGGGATTGGGAAAGGGCCATTTTCCACATCAAAATGGCACCAATTCCCCATGGTATTGAGAGTTTGTTCATTAGAATAGGATTTGATAAGATTTGTTATTGTGTTCTTTATTTCATTTTTCTTGTTTTCATGCTGTCATAGGGAATGCTGATCTAACTTGCATAATGAGCTAATTATATGTTTTTCCTTTTGTTTTTGTGCAAGTATAGATTTTCCATTCATATTTTGGCACTAATTCTTCTAGCGTATACCAACGTAATTCTTCCACTGGGGCAGCAGTGGGGCATTTGAATTTTTTAATTTTTATTTTAATTTTGATCTTGGCAGTTTATTCTTTGAACCAATGCAGCAAACACATTGCTTCAAAGAGGGGAAAAATGTAGACACATAAAATATCCTGATTGATCCTCTACACTTGATCACAATTTTACAAACACCAGTTCATTCAGAATCATCTCCTTTACCAATCAATTTAATTGAATAATCATTATTTGATTAAATTCATAGCATTTCCTCCCTTAATTAAATAAATCAAATTTATCCTTGAATTAAGTCATCTTCTCCTATTAATTAAATAAATCATTTTATTTCATTAATCTTACATTCCCTCTTCTAATTAAATAATTCATTTTATTTAATTAATCTCTAAAGTCACCTCCTTTAAATTAAATAAATTAATATTTATTTGATTTAATCTAACACAACTCTCTTTAATTGAATAAATCAAACTTTATTTTATTAAATCTAATTTCATATTCTTCTCAACTTTTATTTAAATTAATCAAAAAGTCTAAGTCAAAATTATCAAATCAGCTAATTTTCGTGTAAATTAATCAAATCTCGATTAATCCTAATCCTAATCCATCAAATCCTCTACATTTTGCAACTTGCACATCAATTTAATTGATTTATAAATTCATCAATTTTCATTCAAAAAGGAATCTTTTGTGAAATATTCTTCCAATTCAAAAATCCTTTCAAACTCCGACGTTGGGAAAAACAGTGTCACAATCACACTCACTTTTTTTGTGCAGAATGCCACTCTAAGTCCCCAACGACGTTGTATCATGCCACTGACTTTCCCAAAGCACATTGCATGTGTAGACTATGCTGCTCAAGTTGGGTAAAAGGTAGTTTTCACATTAATTTCAATAGGTGTTTTTTTCATTTTGGTTGTTTTTGACTTCTAACTGGTTTTTGGTCTTTGCTTTAGCAGTGTTAATCAGTTTTGCAGGTTGGCTTGATCAAAAGTTAAGGAAGGAGATAAAGACCAAGGGTTCTTTATGGAATCATCCTCTCATTATATGAAGTGTTTTTAAACACTTTGGTGAGAAATTATAATCCCTTTTCTAAGGATTCGTCATCTTCTTGCTTTTTAGGACTCAATAAATTTCGTTTGGGCTTAAAAAGAACAAAAAAAAGGGATTAGAAAAGAACCATAGGAAACTTACGAGATGTTGTTTTGGACTTAACAAATGAACAAAAAGGTCTCACACTTCCAAAATTGGTGCTTAAAAATAATTCACATTTGCTTTGTGGTTTAAAATGAACATGTGTTCTCTTTGTTTTGTAATCCCTTTCACAAATTAATATCCTTTAAAAATACGTATGCACTTCTCTCGCGCCTCATGATGATCTTGAGAATCAAAATTATTTTTGAGAAATTAAGTTGTGTAAGTGATTACCTCCACATTTCAACTTGGGTTCCTAAAATTGAACAAAATCTTGCTAGTGTGAGCGAGGTATATCGCGAGTGTTCTCTCTTTTTTTCTCAACAAAGATTGATCAAACTTAGGATGTGCTTACTCAATTTTTTCTAAATCCTTAGAGGGCTTGCCTTGGTAAAAATTACTCACCCCAAGGGAACGACCGAACCAATAACACGCTAAAGCCAAGCGACTTATAACTAGTATATAACTGTGGGTACTTAAGGAAAGTTCAAGTATCACAAGGATTGTTCAAAAAAGAAGGGTGGAAATGATATCTTGTTGTATGGATGATCCCCCATGAACAAAATTTCCATATTAAAACCCTTTGTTTAGAAAGGCCAAAATCCTTATCTATTTTTTGATGCAAGAAAATTCATTTTGAAGCCCTCCCACATTTTTTACGGCTCTTGGTAGAGATAAGAAGTATGCCATGGGGTTTTCATGGGTATTGATGCTTGGATGACCCAAGAAATGTGTGTTGTGGAGGGGATATAGTGTGGTCAATAATCTAATCATCTACTAAGAGTAAGCATAGCTAGATTTATCCAAGTGGGAAATCAACAAATATTACCTCTTTCAACCTAGGGTTGTGCATAATTTTAAAATCAAAACACATTTCTTGGATCCAAAACATTTGAAAAAACAAACATTCACCAAATCCTCAAAATTTCAAACCCTCTAGGAGGAGCAAATACATTTGACAATTCCAAGTACTCTTGCTTTCCCTAGGGATTTTATCCTTAGAGGCTTCTAAGTATTTCAATTTAATCTCAATTTTCTCTTACTAAAGTCAACAATGGGAAAATATTGCCTTGATTTCCACATAATGGACCTTATGGGATGAAAATAAATTAGGACACTAGACATTCAATTTGAAACATAATCAAGAAATTTTTTGTGGTAAAAAGGACTGAATCTAAGCAAGATAACAAACAATTGAACCTCACATGTGCTCCATCCCTTGATTTCCAAAAAATACAATATTCCCAAGACAAATCATAACAAGTTCCTTAGTCCAAAAGCTCATGAGGAAAATCTTTCAAGACTTCATGAATTTAGAGAAAGGTTGGTCTATAATTTTTACAAGAAAGCTTCAAAGAACAATCCTAATTTGTATGAATTTTATTTCCAAAAAACCCAAGTCTCTTTCAAAGATTTACTTTTCTTACATAGGAAGTACAAGCATGTTCTTCAATACCAAGGTCTTGTAGAAAGGAAGTCTATCTAAGTCTAATCTAGGATCAAAATAAAAATTTCTCATCCATCCCTCAAACATCAATCAAAACTCATCTCACCACCAACTCTTGGACTCTTGAAAAAGTCCCTCATGCTATAATTTTAAAGAGAGTCCTTTAAATCAAACCAAAAAACATTATGTTTGACTAAGTACATGTAGATGAATCCTTCTCCATGTGCTTATTTAAATTATCAATCCTTGTGAACAAATTTATCCCAAGATAAGCATCCAACCTCTTGGGATTTATGAGTTCATTATCCAAATCCAAATCTAAATCAAATCATGTCAAACATCAAAAATCCTAAAGTCCCAAAGTCTAGTATCCCCTTAAATATTCTTAAGAGTTCAATCATTCGGATCATTCATCTTCCATCAATCTCATCCCCATCCTTTGATCCTTTATATAACTTGGTTTTTCTTCTTTGGGCCTAAAGTTTAGATCAATCCTGAAAATTGTGTTGGATGTTGAGGTTGTGTTGCTGATATGTGGTTGTCATTGATGTCAACACTATTAGCATTGATGATTTTGAAGGTTGTATATGTCGAGGATATTGAGAAAATTATAATAAATGTTGCAGGTAGTCTGTGAAGCTATGAAGATTAGAATGGTGGAAATTTTTGCAAGTTGGTATTCAGAAGTCCCACATTAAAGGGTTTGTTTATGTGATATAAGAGGGATTCATTGCACACAGGTCTCTTCATTCTCAAGAGATCACCAAGGAACAAAATGCTCTTATACACCTCAAACTGAATGGATCAGTGAAATCATGAGGAGAAGTGGGAAAGTAGGTTTGAGATCTGAGAGAGAAAGACTTCTAAGTTCCAACATCTGGCTGAAGAACTCCCAACCAAAAGACATCAGTGCAGTTCTAGGACACCAATGCGGAGCACCATCATCGGTAAGATGTGCTATTGTCCTAATCCATAAAGGACTCAGGAGCTTAGGCAGATGGAAACAAATCTTACTTCTTGACTCAGACTAGGAGAGGTGAGGAATCAAATGATCAATAGAAAGCTAAGAAATAAAGGAGAATACAACAAAAATTGAAATAAGATCACCTTCATGTGTCTGAATCTTTAGTACAAGCTTCTTTTCATAACCTGCACACAAAAGATCAAGGGGAAAAGGTTGGGGCTATATAGGGGCCTACCTTAATCAATCCCCCATATTGGTGTTCCTGCCTCCATGGATAACCAAGTTTGAAAGAGAGTGTAAAGGAAATAACAAAGTAGGTGGTGAAAACAAAACCCGCTTTAGAGTAGAGCCCACACCACAAAGTACTAAATGAACTAGTAGGAAGGAGTGATAAGGAGAGAGAGCATTACCCATGGGTCAAGAACCTCTTTCAGAGCAATAGGTGCACAGTAATGTGCTTTCTTGAGATTTGGTAGCTGCTTGAGAGCTGGTAGCTACTTGGGGAACCTCAGTCTGGTATGGCTTCACTAGTGAAAGTGCTGCTACTCAAGGATAGAACTTACCCAAGATAAGAGAAAGTGGTGAAAATGGTTGAATTGATAGCTTCCAACTCCAAAATGAGGGCCAAAAGGAGTTTTTAATGCATGCAAGGGAGACACAAAGACATTTCACTCGAGACCTAACTGCCAGGACATGTGTCGCAAGGGTCAAGGTTCTAGATTCACCATTTTAAACTCGGGAAACTATCAGGATGCTAGCACATTGTGCGGACATCTGCACACTGTGAAGGCATCCAAGGCCTAGATTTTAGGAAACACCTTGTTAGGCTTTTGTTTTTTCACAATGTGTCCACATGAAGTCAAAATCTTAAAATTTTGTATCATGGCATTTTGTCATTAATGCTCCAAAGGTGTCATCAATGCTAGACAAGATGCAAAAATGTGGAATTGCCCTTAGGTGAAATTCTATGACATTACAATTTATGAACCTATCTAGTATGTTCTTTAGAATTCTCAAAGTTTTGCATCAAGATTGGAGCGAGTTATGAGTTTTTGAGTTCCTACAGTTATTCTATTACTATAGCAGGTGGTTTTGGAAGAAGAGAGTACAATTCTAGTAACTTAGGTTGTTGTGTATGCTCCTATGATGTTTAGTGATGGTTCTAGATTGTACTCTATCATTGTTGTATGTTTACGTTAATTGGTGTGATTGTGATCAAATTTTTTTCCTTTATGTGTTCGAGTTTTCGTATTCTTGGCCAACATGGTGGTTATAGCATGTTGCGAATCCTTGTGGATTAATTTTTAAATGTTTCAAATGTTTGAGGATGTTGATTTAGGTCTTAATTATGTTGTGATTGACTTAGGTTGGTATGCATTGAGATTTTTTCATGAATTGGGCCAACAATTTATATTCATCCATTCTTTATTTTTGGTCGACAGAGTTGTTGATGTAATTTCATGTGGTGGATATATAAGAGAGATTGTTTTCTTCATTGTTCATGTGCAAGTATGAAGTATGTATGAAAAATTGTGTGAATAAAGATCAGATCATTTGATTTTAGAGTAGAGTGTGAAGAATATTGAGCAAAGTGTGAATAAATGTTTATGTGCCTAGCCAAAACTGTCATTAGGCTTTTGAAGAAGCTAATTTCTCAATTCAACCTCATCAGATGGATTTATTTTGATTCTTTTATTTAAGGCATCAATCCTTCCCTTCTTAGCAGTGTGCTCTAGGAAGTGTGCCTCAATGCATGTGCATTCCTTATTCATTTCTTTTATACTTTTAACAAGGTATAAATTGTGGATTAACCTTTACCATGGTTTTTCCCCTAACAAGGTTTCCACACAAAAATCTTGGTGTTGTGTATTTCTAATGTGTTGTTGATTCATACTTTCACTGTTAATTATTAGATATGAGATTATAGGTTGATAATGGTTAAATAATTTTAAATTTTGTAACAACTGATTCACCCCCCTCTCAGTTGTCTATCCTTATTTTGCCAATAATTGGTATTAGAGCTTGTTCCTCTAAAGAAGTTTAATAACTTGAGGTGATCTGAGATGGCATCATACAAGAAGGACAGTCCTAGATTCGATGGTACAATTTACTCTCTTTGAAGGTCAAAATGGGGTGTCATTTGAAGCGAATTGGTGAAACCTTCTAGAAGATTACAAAGAACACATATCCTATTCCTTAGAATGGTCCTCTACTCCTAATGAGATCAAAGAAGCTGAAACTAATATCAGGGCTATAGAAGCATTACTGAGTGCTTTGAAAGATTCAAAGATGGAAAATGTGATAGGTCTGAAAAAAACACATGAGATGTGGAAGAAGCTGGAAACATTGTATGAAGGAGATGCACAAGTGAAATTTTCTAAGCTACAAAATCTGAAAGGCAAATGGGAAAACATGAAGATTAGTGAAGATGAAAACATTGTTGCCTTCATGTAGAAAATAAATGAACTAGTGATGGGTATTAGATGTGTCGATTGAATTTTGGAAGAAGATGAGATTGTGGCTAAAATGCTCAAATCAAATTCTTACAAAATGAAATTTAGTGCTATTGAAGAGCTTAGGACAATAAAAAATGTGACAAGAGATATGTTGATTGGAAAACTAGCTGCCTTTGACTTGAATGAATTTGGTGAATCTACTCCTAAAATAGAATCTGCATTTAAAGCTACTAAATCCAGAAAAAGCCAACAAAGATATGATCCAGGGGAAATTTCCAGAAAGACATTCAAGTATGAAGATGAGATGAAACAGATTGAATATGAAGAAAGAGAGCTAGAAGAGTTGGAAGCATTGATTGGGAAAAGAGAAACCAAAGGACAAGGAAAGTATAAAGGAAATCTTCCTATTAAATGTTTCTCTTGCAGTAAGATAGGTCATTTTGCGTCAAGGTGTCCTAAAAGAGTTTCTAAGTACAAACCTAACAAGTCTAGATTTCAAAATAAATGTTATTATGATGAAGAACGTGTTACTAATTATGAATCTGATAAAGAAATTGGAAATGAAGATGGATGGGTATTCATTTCTATCAAGGAAAGTGGTATGGTTTCTGCTGAATCTGCTAACAATAAGAATATTGAGAAAGATCCTGCAACTAGAATTGATGAAAATTATGAGTAGGTGATTGATAGTGGATGCTCACATCATATGACCGGTGACAAAATAAAGTTCATAATCTTCGAAAAATATGACGGTGGTGTTGTAAGATTTGGAGATAACAATGTTGGTGTGATTTTTGGTAGAGGAACTATTTCTCTTGGTGGTAAATATAATACTAATGATGTCTTTTATGTTGAAGGATTGAAGCATAATTTTTTTAGTGTTGGACAAATGGTAGAAAAGGGATACAATATTTAGTTCAGAGATGAAAAATGCAAGATATTGGGATGCTCTCAAAATGTAATTGCTTTAGGTACAAAGACAAGAGGTACCATTTTTCACCTAAGTGTTGCTAGTGAAAGTTGTTTAATTGCTCAAGTTGATGTAAGTTGGTTATGGCATAGGAGGCTGTGTCATGTGAATTTTGATAATATTGTCAAAGTAATCTCCACACAAGCAGTTAGAGATCTACTTTAGTGAAGCGTACTAACACTATATGCAAGGAATTTCAAATGGGAAAGCAAACAAGGATTTCTTTTCGAAGAAAACAACATCATTCTAATGGATTACTGGAGCCGGTTCATACTGATCTATGTGTTCCATCCAGAATCAAAAGTCTACAAGGAAGAAGGTAATTTATGCTGCTTATTGATTATTACTATAGGATGATATGGGTTGCTTTCTTGAGAGAAAAACATGAAGCACTAGAAAATTTCAAATGTTTCAAAGGTATGGCAAAAAATGAGACAGGTTTGAAGGTTAAATGCTTAAGATTAGACAGAGGTGGTGAGTTCACTTCATGGGAGTTCAATTCATCTTTTGAAGAGAATGGAATCAAAAGACAATTATTTTCTCCCCAAACTCCTCAATAGAACAAAGTTGATGAGAGAAAGAATAGAACAATTTTGGATGTTGCTAGAACTATGATGTTGGAAGGTAATGTTCCTCATATCTACAAGAGAGAAGTTGTAAGCATTGTTGTATATACTATCAACCGTGTAAATGTTAATGGTAATTATGGTAAGACTTATTTTGAGTTGTGGTTTGGTTATAAGCCTACTATTAAATATTTCAAAATATTTGGAAGTAGATGTTATGTCAAGCTAGATGAAGATATTGGGAAGTTTGATGCTAGAAGTGATGAAGGAATATTTTTGGGTTACTCTACTAAGAGCAAAGCCTACTAGTGCTATAATACAAGATTGAAGAAAATGGTTGAAAGTGCAAATGTTAGAGTTGATGAGGATACTTATAGGTCATCTAGATATTTTGGATATGATTCAAATTACCAACATGATAGTACTGATAATGGAAAGACTACTTAGACACAAAATCAAGTTCAAATTGTTTCGGTGAATTAAGAGAATCATGAAGGAGAAGCTAGTGGATGTGCAAAAGAGAGAACAAAAGAACCAAAAGTTAGAGATAATCCCAAAGTACCAAGGTATGTAAATGTAAATCACTCTAAAAATCAAATTATAGGAGACAAGAACAAAGGTGTGGAGACTAGAAGAAGAATTGCAAAAGAGTATGCTTGATTTCGAAAACTGGGCCTAGCAATGTCAATGAAGCATGTAAAGATGAATATTGGATGGGAGAAATGAAGGAAGAACTGATGCAGATAGAGAAAAGTGATACATGGATTCTTGTTTCCAGACCTTAGGATAAAACTATGATCGTAACCAAATGGGTCTTTCAGAATAAGTTGAATGAACAAGGTGAAGTGGTCAAAAATAAAGTAAGACTGGTATGTAAAGGGTACTCATAGATGGAAGGAATTTATTTTGAAGAACACTTTTTATGTTTCTTTTAAGAACTACAAAGTCTATCAAATGGATGTAAATTCAACATTTTTAAATGGTGAATTAGAAGAAGAATTTTATGTTGAAAAATTATATGGATTTCAATTGACTGATGAAAAAGACATGGTTTTTTGATCGAAGAAAGCATTGCATGGACTCAAACAAGACCCTAGAGCTTGGTATGCTAGAATAGATAAATACTTGTTGAAGCTTGGATTCAATAAAGGTACTACTAACAATAATCTTTATTTCAAGGTGGATCAGGATAAATAGTTGATTATTGAAGTCTTTGTTGATGACATTATTTTTGAAGGTGATGATGAATTATGTATGAATTTTGATGATGATATGAAAAGTGAGTTTGAGATGTCAATGATTGGTGTATTGCTCTATTTTCCTCAAACCATACTATACATTATGAATGATGTATGTATGGTTGCTAGATATCAAGTTGATCTGAAGGAATCACATGTGACTGCAATAAAGAGAATTTTTAGATATTTGAAAGGAAAAATTGATTTTGGGCTATGGTATCCTAAGGATGATGATATTACTCTAAATGCCTTTATAGATGTAGTTTGGGTAGGAGATGTGGATGATAGGAAAATTACTAGTGGTGGTGCATTATTTTTGGGGAAGAAGTTGGTGTCTTGGTTAAGTAAAGAGTAGAATTCCATTTCCTTATCTATTGTTGGGGTAGAATATATTGTTGCTGCAAATAATTGCACTAAAGTAATATGGATAAACCATATGCTAAGAGATATCAAAATTGAGTATAATGAGCCTATTGCTATATTTTGTGATAACTCAAGTGCCATAAAAATTTCCAAGAATCCAGTGCTACATTCAAAGATAAAACATATATCTATCAAATATCACCTTTTAAGAGACAAAGTGAGTGATAAAGAAGTCAGACTAGAGTATGTGCCCACTAAGGAACAAATTGCAAATATCTTCACTAAACCATTGCCTAAATATACTATTGAGTATGTCAGAGGCAAGTTAGGGGTAATTTCCCCTCCTAATCTGAACTAAGATGCAAGTCTTTGCATCAATCCATGCACTCATAGTCATATCTTTTCTCAGATTGATGTTATGGTGGTTGCTACTCAAGGGGAGTAGTCAGATGATTCAGATATTTGGTTCAAAGCTTGTGTACCTTTGCCATTGATGTCAAAGGGGGAGAAGAGTAATGTGGAAAAAATTTGTAGAAGAAAGGGGGAGAAGAACAATAAGTATTAAGAGGAAGAAGATGGAAGAGTCTAAAATAAGGAGGAAGAAGAAAAATTTGAGAAGATTTAATTGTGTTGATGGTATTTTTCACATCATGTGTTGACATAAATTACAAAGGGGGAGATTGTTGGATGTTGAGGTTGTGCTGTTGATATTTTGTTTTCATTGATGTCAAAACTATTAGCATTGATGATTCTAAAGGCTATATATGTCAAGGATATTGAGAAAATTATATTAAATATGTTGTAGGTAGTCTGTGGGGTTGTGAAGATCAGAATGTTGGAAAGTTTTGTAAGTTGGTATTCAGAAGTCATGCATTAAAGGGTTTGTTTTTGAGCCTATCTAGTATGTTCTTTTGAAGTTTCAGAGGTATGCATCAATATTGGAGCGAGTTATGAGTTTATGAGTTCCTATAGTTATTTTGTTACTATAGAAGGTGGTTTTGGAAGAAGATAATAAAATTCTAGTAAACTAAGTTGTTGTGTATACTCCTGTGTTGTTCAGTGATGGTTCTAGATCATAATCTATCATTGTTGTGTGTTTGCATTGATTGGTGTGATCATGATCAAATATTTTTCCTGTGTGTGTTTGAGTTTGCATATTCTTGGTCAACATGGTGGTTGTAGCATGTTGTGGATCCTTGTGGATTAATTTTTGAATGTTTGGAATGTTCAAGGATGTTTATTTAGGTCTTCATTATGCTGTGACTAAATTATGTAGGTACGCATTGAGATTTGTTCATGAATTGAGCCGACAATTTGTATTCATCTATTCATTATTTTTGGCCGACTTAGTGTTTGATGTAATTTCATGTAGTGGATATATAAGAGAGATTGTTTTATTCATTTTTCATGTGCAAGTATGAAGTGTGTATGTGAAATGTGTGAATAAAGATCAGATCATTTTATTTTAGAGCATAGTGTGAGGAAGATTGAGCGATGTGTGAAGAAGTGTTTATGTGCCTAATCAGAACTGTTGTCAGGCTTTTGAAGAAGCTAATTTATCAATTCAACCTCATCATGTGGATTTAATATGATTGTTTTATGTAAGGCAGTGAGCCTTCCCTTCTAAGCAATGAGCTCTAGGTAATGTTCCTGAATGCATGTGCATTCCTTATTCATTTCTTTTATACTTTTAGCAAGGTATAAATTATGGATTAACCTCCACCATGGTTTTTTCCCTAACAGGGTTTCCATGAAATAATCTTGGTGTTGTGTATTCTGATGTGTTGTTGATTCCTGCTTTCACTATTAATTATTCAATCTAATATTAAAGGTTGATAAGGTTAAATAAGTTTAAATTGTGTAACAATTGATTCACCCGCCCCTCTTAGTTTTCTATCCTTTTTTTGCCAAAAAATTGATCCCTATTTTATGGTTCAAACTCAATCTCAATACAAGAAAAACATGGAAGCCAACAAAGAAACATCTAATTCAAGTGACCTAAGTCAAACCACACCCAAAATTAATCCCATTGGATCTAGCAACCCTCCACCCAATATTCCTCTACCATCACAAGATCCTGAAGAGGAAGGTCAAGTGGAAGACATCACCAATAATATCTTGGGGATGACGCAAGAGGAAATCATTGAAATGGTCCAAAATCCCAAAACTCACATAATTTTCAATACCATGATGAGGCTCAACCCCTCCCAATACATGCTTGAATTGGAAAAAGAAGGGGCTAAACTCCCTTATGAATTTGACATAAACACCATTTTCATAACACTTCTTGGGATCATGCCCTCAATCTCATCCACACCTCCATTTGAAAGCATAATTCAAAGAATCCCACAAATCACCTCATCCATTGCTACAACTCAACCAATTGTCAACAAGGGATGCTCATTGTTTCATCCACTCCAAACACATCCCCTTGTGAACAACTGAGATTTGGATGCAAATCCCATCTTGGGTCAATCCATTCCATTGAATTCATTACACCCATATGTTCCACTTACAGTTCATGATCCCACCAATCCATCATCTTTTCATGCAACACCAACATATCCTCTCAGTGCACCAACCTCTCTCCCCATAACCTCACAAGGAGAAAGTAGATTATTTGGACGAGGGGAAATTTTTGATCCCTCATCATCATCATCATTTTCTCAAGGGAATACACCACCCATTTTCCTACCACTCCATCCACTTACATCAACATCCACACCCATCCCTAGTTTATGGAAACCCCTTTACTTATGTGAAATAAACCAAGTCAAATCAACACATCAAGTGTACCAGATCCTTTGGGCCTACCACCGTTATCGCAATAATAGGTGGTGCCAATTGAAGCATCTCAATCCACCATTAGATAATCCACGATACCTCAAATATCTTTAAACATGGTCTCACAAGGATCTAGCTCATTCACCATTCCTACCACCTCATAGCCCCTTTTCATCACTCAACCACCCTAGAAAAGTATCATAAAACCATCTTGTACCATCTTGAATCCTCCATCTCTACCACCAAACCCAAACATGGCCAAAAAATTTAGTATCACATTGCAAGTGGCTCGATAAGCCTACTAGAAATCACTCTAGCAGTTCCAAACCCAACAAGTCAGTCAAGCTACACAACAAGCACAAATGCAACAAGTTGCACAATAAGCTCGATAGGCTTCTCAAGCCCAAGTGTTGCTACAACAAGAACAAGCCCAGGTGCAAGCACAAGATTTATTGCAACAAAAACAAGCCATAGAAGCCGCACAAACCGCTTAAGCCACATAGGCTGCACAAGTATCCCAACGAGCACAAACTCAAGGTCAAGCTCAATATCAAGCCTAACAAGAGCAAGAAAAATCTCAATACCAAGAAAAACTATAAGAGGCTCAGAAAAAAGAATATCAACAAGTCCTACAATAGTATCAAGGACAAGAGGCCTAAGAACGAGATTTGTTGGCACAACAATAAAAATAAGACCAACAACAAGATTTGTTGGTACACCAACAATTACAAGCATATCAGAAAGTATTGGCTACAAAAAAAACTCCCACAAATGCACCACCCAGTCCACAAGTTACCACACCCATCATCACCACTCCAACACTAAACACATTCATTCCACCACCCAACCTTCAAGGTGATTTTCCCGCCCAATTCAACAAACTATCACAAAAAGTGTTGGATATCCAATTAGGGAAGACCCCTAAATCGCAAGAGAATCTATGCCCTTATCCATTTGATATGGGCATTGTGATGAAACCATTTTTGTAAGGCTTCAAAATCACAAAATTTGAAAAATACTGCGGACTCGAAAACCCTAAAGATCACATTAGAGAATTACATGTGGAGTGCATGGAGGTAACCTATGATGTATCCTATCTAATCAGGCTCTTCTTGTGAAGTTTGGCTGGCACTACTATGGAATGGTTCTCCCAAGTTCCTCCAAGGATCAATAAATTCAAAGAAATTGTTGGCACCTTTATGCAAAATTATGCATTCAATATGGGCATGGATGTAAGCTTGGAGGAATTTTCCAACCTTAAGGAAAAAAAGGGGGAATCATTTGCATCTTTACTACAACGATGGTGATCCAAAGCCAACATAAGCAAATGGTCCATGCTAGAGGAACAACAAGTTAGGACTATCATCACAAACTTTGAAGGAAATTTTACCTTCCATCTTAAGGTTCAATGCATCACCTCTTACAACCAACTCAATCCTAAATCTCTCAGTATCGAAAGAGCTCTCATCGCAGAAGGGGGAAAACTTTCTTATCAAGATAATTTACCATCGAGAAGTTATAATGAAAAACCATGAACATGCATCAAGAACAAGAATGTCACCAACAATGGTGTCATTTATGCTAAGGTTTTGATCAATTCTCCAAAGCCAAACTTCTAGAAAAAAATATATCAACAACCTCAAAATAATTCCCAAAACACCCCCCGATCAAATACATCTCATTAGCAAAATAACACCTCGATGATTAATAATGTTAATGACCAAACTAGACCATCCACAAGAAACCAATATCCCCCAAAGTGGAAATACAATCTACTTCGAGAATCAATTGAATCTATCATGAAGTGACTCATTGAAACCAAAATCATCACACTCCCCATCATCAAGAATTACTAGGAGCCCCAAGTCAATCCACCCTTGTTTAATGAGAACTATTTGTGTGACTTTCATAAAATCAAGGGACACACAACTAGTTGCATGAGACTCAAGAACCTAATCCAAGATCTCATCAATGATAAGACTATTGAAGTTGAGAAACCAACTGGAGGAAATCAAGACCTAAAAATATACATGAATCCAATGCTGGATCATAACAAGTCAAATAAAAATGATGAATGAAAGAAGTATGAAAATGTTGTTGCATCCTTAGATGAATTGGTAAGTGTTGTCCATATCCCTAGATCCAAAGTTGACTGTGGAGTCATCGCATGAGGTTGAAAAATCACCATTCCTAGGCCAACCACACAATCGAAAGCACCCCCCACAAATTCAATGTTAGTCCCTAGTGGCTACAATGTCTTGGAACAACTAAAGAAAATTCCTGCTCTAATTTTTATCATGGAGTTGCTAAAAAATTCTCCTAGTCATAGGGATATTTTAGAAAGGGTCCTTGTAGAGTCTTCTATACCCATGTTCCTTGATGCAGATCAATTTCAATATTTGGTCGGAAACATCACCATGCCACATCTCCTCTCATTCTTTGAGAAAGACTTCCCCGCTTAGCCATCTCACAATCGTGCACTTCATCTAGAAGTCTATGTCCAAAAAAATTAAGTCAAATAAGTTTTCGTGGATGGAGGTGCAGGGTTCAATATTTTTTCCCTCAAGCTAATAAAAAATATGGGATTTTTTGAAGACATGATTGAAAAAGGAAAATGCATTACAATTCAGGCTTATGATGATTAGGAAAGAGTGTCTCAAGGCACCAAATCACTTCCTATCCAAGTAGGACTGGCCATCATGGACACTACATGCCAAGTCTTTGACCTTGATATCCCATATAAAATTCTCCTAGGGCACCCATGGATTCATGGGATGAAATCAGTTGCATCTACATTTCACCAATGTGTGAAATTTTCCTTTGAAAATAAAGAGGTTACCATCCATGGTGATCCTGAGCACTTTGCTTACTATAGAAACCTTGAGGCCAAATATTATAAACTCCCAAAAGTTCCTAAAAATTATGAAGGCCCTTCAACCCCATGTGTTGATCCATCCTCCTTACCATCCACATTTGCTTCTGAGATAGAGACACCTTCCATTCTTGCCATATGTGATATCAAGGTCATCATCCAAGACAATGGGTGCATTTGTAGTTGAAGAGTTACCACAATATTCTAGGTCCCATAGACAACCACAACCATCTAATATAACATCTCAAACATTCAGAGCAGACCCCTCCAAATTAAGAAGTTGGGGGGATGTAGGCCGAGAAGTAGTGGACAAAAGAGATATATCCAGTCTCCTCTATCAAGATGAAAGACCTGTACTAGCTCTCTCAATGGATGATGCCAACAAAGGACTCCAATTAATGTTGGGCATTGGCTATAATAGGAATGAAAGCCTTGGAAGGAACATCAATGACTGATTAGAACCTATCATTGTTAAGAGTTGCATGAAAAATATTGGCCTTGGATTTACCCCTTTGAGTATAACAATACATGGCCGAAGTCCCCTTATTAAAGCAGTTGAATCTCCTCTTCATTTACTAGTATCCACAGGTTGAGTCATAGATAATTTTACCTTTGACATAACTGACGTATGTAGGAGAAATAGTGATAAGGATACCATTATTGACATACATATGTTGTTTGAAAACTCCTCCTTATTCATGATTTATAATGTATCCTTTGAGTTGAATAACTAGACCCATGAGCTAAAACTAATGTATCCCCAACTGATAGACCATGACCAGTGAGGACCTCCAACTTTAGACTCATTCGAAAACAATGAGGCACTCTCAAAATTCATGGGATTACGAGATAATGTACCTTATGGAGATCAAAAACCTAAATTTGACATTGATCTAGACACATATTCTTATTATGAGGAAACAATTTTATCCCTCAATCGCAAAAGTGAAAATTTGAGAATAATATCTAGGTCTTTGAGTGAAAACCACATTGGGACACTTTTAGACCCATAAATAGTAAAAACAAAGGATGCATCCAATGGTGAAAACCTCTCTAAGGCACTAGAAGATTGGGGGTTCAATCTTCCTCTCAGTGCTATCCATCAAGAGAAGTCAATAGTCTTGGTAGAAAAGTGCAACCCTGTCAAATTGGGAATTGAGGCAACACCACATATAACATTCTACATAGAGTAACTTCTAATTGAAGAACAAAAGCTCCTAACTAATTTCCTAAGGGAGGGAAAAGTGAAATTTGCATGGACCTATGCTAATATGCTAGGTCTTGATCTAGAATTTGTGGTTCACCATCTTTTGGTATATCTAGAGGCAAAGCAAGTGAAACAAAAGTTGAGAAAAATGCACCCACAAATCACACTACTAGTCAAGCTTGAGTTGCAAAAACTCCTGGATGTAGGCTTTATATGACCAATTGATTATCCAAAGTGGGTTTCAAATCTTGTACCTGTCTCAAATCCCACTGGGGGCATCCACATCTACACTAAATTTAGAGATCTAAACAAATCATGTCCCCAGGATGATTTCCCTCTCGAAAATATAGACATGATTATGGATATGGTGGTCGAACATCAAATGCTATCACTAATGTATGGATTCTTAGGATACAATAAGATCATGATAGCCAAAGAAGATCAACACAAGACAAATTTAACTTGTCCTTGGGGATCCTTGGGGAACATACTATTGGAACATGATGTAGTCTGGGTTGAAAAACACAGGAGCTACCTATTAAAGGGCCATGAAACTGATCTTCCATGATATGATTCAAAAAATTGTAGAATATAATATGGATGACATAATAGCCAAGTCTATAAAATTACAAAATCACATAGAGGCATTGAGCTCAATATTTTATAGGTTATAGGAATATAAGGCTAGGCTCAATCCAAATAAGTGTGTCTTTGAGGTAGAATCAAGAAAACTCCTAGGGTACATTATTTCAATGAGAGGGATTGAGATAGATCCCACCAAAGTTAAAGGAATCCTCAAGATGGAGGGACCAAGGATATTAAAGCATCTGAAAAGCTTACAAGGAAGACTCCATTCCATCACACAATTCATAGTACAACTAAGAGATAAGTCAATGCCATATTCTCATCTACTCCACAAGGGGGTAGCATAGGAATGGGACAAGAAATGTGATTAGGTGTTCAACAAAATCAAGGAGTACTTTCTCACACCACTAGTTCTTATGATGTTGATTCTAGGAAAACCCTTGATCTTATACATATCAACAACAACAATAGACCTTGGTGATCTCTTAGCACAACATGATGAAAGATCACTCGAAAATGTACTTTGATGGATCCTACACATAGTATGGGTTAGGAGCTAAAATATTCTTCATCACACCATAAGGAGATTGCATACCCAAATCATATAAGTTGTCCTTAACTTTCACAAACAATATCGCATAATATGAGGCTCTTGTCATAGGGTTGAGAATCACTGCATAGTAGCAGATCATGGCACTTGAGGTCTATGGAGATTCACAACTTATCATCAACCAAGTCAATGATGAATATCAAATAAGGGATGAAAAGATGACTCCATATAAGAAATTGGTGGAAAGCCTTAAAGAGTCCTTCATTGATATCACATTCAAGTAGATACCAAGAGATAATAATAGAGTAGTGGATGTTATGGCAATAATTGGATCGCTACTAGATGTTGCATGCAATGTCCCAAAGAAAAAAATCCTCATAGAATAGCTTCTCGTACCAACATTTGAGGTACTAGAGTTTTAATTTATGTGTGAAATTGTTGGTCATGGTAATCCATGGTATCATGACATATACACCTACCTCAAAATAGGAATCCTCCCCATTGACATCACTCCCAATCTTAAGAAAACCTTTGTCAAAACGTTGAATTGATTTGTTATCCTAGGAGACACCTTATACCGTAGGATTATTGAGGGAACCCTACTATGGTGCTTAAATGTTGAAGAAGCTTCGACTTCTTTGATAGAGATACATAATGGCATCTATGATTCACATTCGAGTGGTATGACCTTGGCCAAGAAGTTGCTGAGAATGGGGTACTATTGGCTGATGATGGAAAGGGAAGGCCATGAATATGTCAAGAAGTTTATGTAGTGTCAACAACATGGGGACCTCATCCATGCACTAGCTCAAGAGCTCCATCTGATTGTTACACCTTGGCCCTTCTCATAGTGGGGGCTCGATCTCATTGGAAAAATCACCCCCACCTCATCTAATGGACATAAGTTCATTATCGCCACTACAGAATAATCTATAAAGTGGGTAGAGGCAATCCTAATGACCTACATTACAGGAAAGCAGATTTCCAAGCTCATCATGAATTACCTCATTTTTTGCTATGGTGTCCCCTTGACCTATTATCTCAGATAATGGGACACCCTTCCAAAATTAGGATGTCCAAGACCTATGCCATAAATTCAACATCCAACATCATTTTTCTACCCCATACTACCCCCAGGGTAATGACCAAGCTGACGAAAAAAATAAAACCATCCTCATAATCCTCAAGAAAATAGTCAGTGAAGTTGGTCGTGACTGGCATCCATAGCTGAACCCTACCCTTTGGGCCTACCAAATGAGTATCCACACACCAATGAGTGCTACCCCATTCTCCCTCATCTCCAGATCACAAGCCATCCTCCCCATTGAAATTGAGATGCCATCCCTTAGAATATCATTGCAAAATCTCATAAAAAATGAAGAATATCGAGCGTCACGACTGAATGAGCTAGAACTACTAAATGAGCGATGTAGGGATTCCTTAAACCATTTGCAAGTCTACCAAAATCATCTCAAGAAAAGTTACAAAAAGAAGATCACGAGTAAGACCTTCCAAGTCAGAGAGTTGGTATTGAAGGAGAATCACAAGAACATACCAAATATAGATAGCAAGGGTAAGTTTGAACCCAATTAGGTTGGGCCCTTCATCATCATGGCAAGCTACAAGTCAGGGGTATATTAGTTATCAATGCTTGAAGGGGAACCTCTATAGGAGCCTATTAATATTTCCCATCTTAAAAAAATTAATGCCTAATCTTTTAAGGTATGGAACAAAAAATCTAAATATATATAAATCCAAGAAAAATAAAAAAAAGGATTAAAAAAATAGAAAAAATGAATAAAAAAATCATCCTCTAGTGAAAACCATGTTAGTGGCGCTTTGGGAAAGTACCTCGGTGAAAACTTGGAAAACATGCACCAAGTGTAAATAAAGCACTTTCGTCCATCAGGATCTCTACAACTCATTTTGGATCATTAAACCATCACACTTCCATTATCCATCGCCTCCCATATCCCCATCCATCACTCATCCATGTCCGCATCATAGCTTGATTATGTGTTTGTATCATGATCCACCCTAGTACTACTTGGCACATTCCTAAGGTTAGTTTATCCTTCCTATATCGAAGTAGTCTATTGCATCACTCTGGGGCAATGTTTATGTACCTGTATAAGATCAGATTCATGTATTCGTCTAGTCTTCCTTAAAATCAGAAAATCGAAAAACATCCAAATAAAGCTCAAAATCCAAAAAAAAAAGAGAGAGTCATCTTGTTGAACTACGTCATCTCTAAGCTTGAACGTAGGAAAGGTTGATCTTCAATCATCCCCTAAGACACCTTAGGTTAGTCCTTTAGGAGTCTGTCATAATAAAATGGTAATCCATTTGTTTGTATCTCATCAATAATCAAGTTTATGTCAGTCAAAATATGTGGTATCTACATGTATAACATAGGCAAGGCTAATTTGTTGATAGATCCTGAGACCCCTAGGATAGGTCTTTAGGTTAGTATTTTGGTAAACATCTCAAAAATCCCCAAAAATAGCCTCAAAACATTCAAAAATACCAAAAAACTCCAAATATTTGAAAAAATCCATTCATCTCATCTCGCTATCACCTGAATAATCAACATTCATAATAAATCAATCATCACCTTCAGCCTTTGGTAAGGCAGTTGGAAGCAAGTTTAGCAGGTTAAAAGTGTATTCTTAATCATCAAATTCTCAAGTCTAGGTTAGTAAGTAAGCAAGTTAGTCAACTCAAAAAATCAATAGCCCATCATCCAGTCAATCCCAAATCATCTGATAACATCATGTCCTAGGATAAACCCTTCCTACAATGGATATGAATATTAGGCATCACCGTAGTTTAGTCTTGGCTAGCGGTATGAAGAACATTAGCTTGTTTATTTACTTTATATTTGTCTTTTGATTTATCTTATTGCACTCATGTAAATGACCTCTCAAGGATGTCTAAACAAAAGGATTTAGAGAGAAATAAATGGGGCGAGGATCATTATCTTTCTATCAATTGTGCTTGTTGGATATTCTCATAATATAACCTTGGTGAATACTTGATTTAGTAGGTGTGTATGGAAGGTGTTTTGAACAACTTGTTGACTATTACATGGTTAGGTTTTACCTTTCCGCATTTCGGTTTGAGATGTTTGGAACATCTTAAGTACGTCCTAGTAAGGTTTCTGTATGTCAGGTGTGAACAGGAGTACTCCTATCTAATTATTGATTCAAATTCTATCACATTAGGTACAATTCCATCTTGTTTCTTTATACCTTGATGCATCGTACCTACGTGTATTATCAAACATAAGGTAAATGGCCCTTTTAAAATCCCAATTCCTGGTAAAAGAATCATCATCATTATCATCATCATGTAGGTATTGGATCCTCTTTTCCTATTTCTTCTATCTTCTCTTCATGCTATCATGGTACCATGGCAGTTAATCAAAAACATCATGAGATGCATCCACCTTGCATCCACAAATCATCAACATAATGCATATCATATCATATCATATAGGAAACATAAATGCACTACATTTCATCATTAATATAGATTGATAAACATCATAAATTTTCATTCATTATAGGTATTATTAAATAATCCATTGCATTATTATATATCATATCATTTACATCATCACACATTCATGTCATAAGCATATCACATAAAATAATCTCTTTACATATCATAATAATTGACACTCCATAAATCATGCCATAATCATCCCATTACAAATCATTGCATATCATAAAGCATTAAGGTGATAAACGACACTGGCATAGTCAAGGTCAAGGTACCATGTTACCACGGGGAGACATAAGTTTGACCGTGGTAAGGTGGTAGAAATACAAGGATACTCCATAGTATTAAATAAAGTGAAATGTAAGGAGCGGGAGAATTTAAAAAGTTATAAAGTGAAGAAATCAATGTCAGAATTATAGTTGAAAATATTTGATTTGCCAATTCTACAACAAATCAAATATTTTAATTACTATCATGAAATTCAAATAGTTGCACCTATTAACTAAAGGGTCACAACCCTTGGAGTGTATTGAACAAATATTTGAAAATCAGTTAGAGTAAGGGGGGTTCTGGGAACGAGATAATGTAAAATAAGGAAAAACCTTCTAGAAATAGTGCAATGGAGATGATTTCTTGGCCGAATTCCTTTCTAATTTTTGTTGTTGTGATGTTATAACTATCATTTCTTGCTTAGTTTTCCCCAATTTGGAGTTTTTTCGATTATTTGAGTTCAAATATCAAGTATATTTTAATTCTTCAAAGTGCATTTCTTCACTTTGTGTGATTTCATTTAATGGTGTCTGCAAGTCAGAGTTAAGTTCCTTTAAGTGAATCATAGTGTGTGTGAGACTTCTTTTGGATAATTGAAAGAGAGCTAAGCAAGAAAAACTTTCAACACTATTTATGCTAGTCATAAATTGATGAATTCACATGCCAATCATCGGAACTTCATCCCGTAAAGTGTCTAAAAACTTAAATTAGGTCAGGGAGAAATATGTATGTATAATCAGTAACATTGTTTGACTCCATTGCCCAGTAGAAAGAAGGCACTGATTTTCCATATCCCAGAGTAATAAATTCATTATAAATAAATAATTGATTCAAAAACCTTTCATTTAATTTGAGTGGTGGGATTAGTTGTGGTGTCCTTTTGTCTATACATTCCTCCTTTCCATTGTGGATAGACTTTTTAGGAGGAAATTCATTTCAAATCTGTGTATCTCATATAGGTTCACCCACCTAGGTCTAGCATAACCTAAAGAGTAGAAGGTTTAATTGCATAATTGGCCTTGTATGTTGTCCAAGAATTTTATAAGGGTCTGGCAAACTCTTCTGGTTAAAACCTACACTTTTGAGACCCAACAACATCCTTATATCATCCATCATAAAATTGATAAGGAAAAGGAAAAAAAAATCATCACATACAGTCCATAAGTCATAATGCATCACATAAACCATTAGGGGAATAATATAAAGATCATTTGCACATCATCATCATAAAATGCATCACATAAGATAGAGTCACATCATTGCATCGCATATAAATTAAATACATCCATGCATCAATCATAAATAAAATAAGACACATTTCATAAATAAATAAAACCATCTCATGTAGATATCACCAAAAATGTAACTGTCATGGTACAAAATCAGGATCAAATGTGTGTAAGAATCAAGTATATAATACAATCAAGGCTATGAAAAACAGAGCTTGGGGATCAAAATGATTTTTTTTTTTTGATAAAAAATGTGAAGCTAGCCCTGTTGGTTGCTCCCCTCACCCACCTACCTCTTGGCTTTATCCTCAACTTACCTCATAATTTTCTATTGTGAGTACTATGGTACGCGGGACCCTACTCGTACGACCTATCTATAATGAACACTATAATACTCTACCTCCCTAATGGCCTCATAGTACACTCACGTCAAGACTGTCCTTCCCTAGGAATAAGAAGCCATGCTCTCTAGCTATCATCTCCAGCCTATCTCTTGTTCCCACTCTGATTTGGCCTAATCTGTCTCTATAGTGAGGGCCTAGACCGATTGTCTATCCTAGGCCCTCTCGGCCATGAGTACCTGCACCTATGCCTATAGCTATTGTATCAATGCATCTCTTTGAGCCGAATGAGGTGGTCATGGTGGGTGAGGCTACTATTGGTGATCTCTCAAGACCTCTCTTTACTACCTATCCTCATCCCTCTATTGATCTACTAGAGGAATCTACTGGTCTCTCTGCTCTAGTTGGTGAGGTGGTGGTCCCCCTCCTCCTTGGCCTCTCTCCCTATCTCTGTGTCCATCTCCTCTACTTCTCTACCCCTGCCCCCATCCTATTGATTGACCTCTGGCTCTCTACCATGGTAAAGCTTCCTCGGGCACTGCCAATCTGGGTGGTGGTCTAAACCATGCAGTATATGATGATGTGACCCCTGTACCTACCTACCCCTAATCATAAGGCCACGACTTGGCCACCAGCTATCTAAATGAGGTCACCGCATCCTTGAATAGGATCGGCCTACCCCATGCAATCTCCCTTGTAGTATAGACAAATATGGTCACGTACTAGTCATCGAGCTTGTCCCGCCTCTCCCCAAACTATCTTACTACTTGATCTAGCAGATACCTCTCTATCATGGTGTATTCTCTACCCTGCATGAGTATGTCCTATTGAGAAAAGAAGAGTTAATGTGCATCATCATACCATGGAAGCATGCCCAACCATGGCCTTCATGTCAATATTGTCATCTCATCTATAACTCTCCTCTAGTGAGTGATTTTGGCTACCCTTGTGTGTGTGAAGGTCAATGCCCCTCATTATCATGAGACTACAAGATCATCTAGCTCCATGGAAACTGGTGTAACCTATGGGCGAAGCAGTGCAATATGATCCTAAGCCCATATGTGTAAAAGTGTGACCCTAGCCCTGATGGCCCTAATATCTATGTATGCAAACTCATGTAGGTAGTGGTAGAGTAAGGTCAACATCATTGGCCCCCAGGAAAAGCACTCTCATCATTGGAGCATCTGCTCCCAAACAAGACCCCATCCTAGAATAAAATATTGATCATGTCGATCTAGTACCACAAGGCCTAAATTGACGTTGGCGACAAGAAATCTAAAGGTGGGAGTTGTGCCCCTGTACCGCTCAAGCTCAATCTACCCCTTGACAAAGACAATATCCTCGAGCTCCATAATGTCATGGCAGACATCCCTCCTAGCATCCACATCATATATCACCCACTCTCCATGGATGGGAAATCAAAAAATGTGCGAGACATCCTCCAATGTGAATGTCACCTCACTTGTGGGTAAGTGAAATGAGGATGGCTCATTGTGCCATCACTCTGCTAGAGTTGTCGTCATTCCCAAGTGTGGCTAGACAAGATGTGCGTAGGTGACATACCAAAGGCCTATCGCCCCAAGGTCCTCCAAGAGTAGATCATGTAAACCAACTAATCTACTGAGTATCAAGGACATGTGATCCTATGAATGAAGAATATTTAAGTCCTCCTACACAAGTAAAGTCACAACGTCAAGTTTCATAAACAATCAGGATCATGTTTTGGGTTTTCACGATTGAAACAACAAATGCGACACTGTTTACAATTGTGGTGCTATTTGTAAGTTCCAAATTGTGCCGCTAGACCCTCCAAATTCTAAAATACACTACCACATCACAATTTGACCGCATGCCACTTTGACCTCTAAACCATAATTTGCAAATTGCACCATGCAACACAATTTTTCTATGCGGCGGACTTTGGACCAAAGCCCCAATTTCTAAATTGAGCCACAATGGTTCACTTTGAGGCCGTGTGGCATCGATTATGCACTTTCAATGATGTTATATAACACCACTTGACCTTGTTTGACCTTTTGATCCTAATAAATGTTCACGAAAAATGAAATGAACGGTCAAGGGTTACATACCGGTGGTCCTATGCTAGCTAGCCACTGGTGCACTTGCACTCGCTCTGAAATGTGTCGTGGAAGCACTCATTGCACCATCTTGAATGGTGGTCAGAGGTAAAAAGTGAAAAATCTGTAAAGGCTAGGTGTGCAAATGAGTTGAAAGTGAGGGGGTTTTGACCCTGTTTAGCTATCCAACTAGGGTTTTGAATTCTTGATCCCTGTTTCGCCCAACCAAGGGTCATTTAGCATCATTTTTGGCATCTTGGACCCTTTTTGGATCCGTTAGGCACCTTTCCCTCTTTTTTTGAGATCTCCACAAAACATCCAATTTTTTGTCCAATCTCTCAAGGGGGTAGTATACCAGAGTAATTCTTCCACTTAGGCAATAGTGGGGAATTTGAAAAAATAAAATAAAATTGAATTTTGATCTAGGAAATTTATTCTTTCAACCAACACAACATGCACATTGCTTCAAAGAGGGGAAAAATGTAGACACATAAAACATCCTGATTGATCCTATACACTTGATCCTGATTTTACTAACACGAATTTGTCCCGAATCATCTCCTTTACTAATCAATTTAATTGAATAATCATTATTCGATTAAATTCATCACATTTCCTCCCTTAATTAAATAAATCAAATTTATCTAATTAAGTCATCTTCTCCCATTAATTAAATAAATAATTTTATTTGATTAATCTTACATTCCCTCTTTTAATTAAATAATTCATTTTATTTAATTAATCTCTAAAGTCACCTCCTTTAAATTAAATAAATTAATCTTTATTTGATTTAATCTAACACCACTCTCTTTAATTAAATAAGTCAAACTTTATTTAATTAAATCTAATTTAATTTTCTTCTCAACTTTGAATTAAATTAATCCAAAAATCGAAGTCAAAATTATCAAATCCTGATTAATCCTAATCATAATCCATCAAATCCTCTAAATTTTGCAACTTGCACAAGTAAATCAATTTAATTGATTTATCAATTCGTCAATTTCCATTCAATAGGGCATCTTTTGTGGAATATTCTTCCAATTAAAAAATCCCTCCAAAATGGATTAGTACATCCAACAAGGCATTAAAGGCCTCTTACATGTTCTTTTCCTTGATCCAAGTGGCATTTAATCCATTCCTCTCTCCCTCCAACTTGTTGTATCACAAATTTGAAATTCCACCTAACCATATTTATTTGCACATTCATCAAAATGTTCTCTTTCCTCCTCCAATCACATGTGGACAAGTGGCCTTCTCTGATTGGTTGGTATTTTGTCCCACATTCACCCATTTTGCCTCTTTCTCCATCATTCTATTCTATTTATAGGAGGCTCTTATTTCAATTTTGGATCCACAACTTATGCAACATCATTATCTTCAAAATTATTATAGCATCTTCATCTATCCTTAGGTATTTTCATCAAATTTCATATTCTCATAGCTAAGTTATGGATAAATTTCACCAAGGAGCCTAAAATTGATCTTCAAACTTGCAAGGGATTGGGAAAAGGCCATTTTTCACATCAAAATGACACAAATTCCCCATGAGATAGAGAGTTTGTTCATTAGAAGAGGATTTGATAAACTTTGTTATTGTGTTATTTATTTCATTTCTTGTTTTCATGCTTCAAACTAATGTCATGGGGAATGTTGATCTAACTTACATAATTAGCTAATTATATGTTTGTTATTTTGTGTTTGTGTAGGTATATATTCACTATTCACACCAAACTTTTATGAAACAAAATAAAGTCTTCCTTCAAGTAAATCATCCTCAACCAAGTAAAAATGTTTATACCCAAGTGGCTTCTATAAAGAAGAAAAGTCCTTTTAGATTTGGGGATCTAGCTAGACAATTTATTCCCTTACCTAATTCACTCCATAACACAATGTTACAACTTTTAGAACAAAAAATGATCTCCTTACCTCCCATTAAAAATCGTGATCGTTATAAGCATTTACCTATGTGTTGCAAGTATAAATGAGTATGGTGGTGTTGTCAGTAATGTTGTCATTGATGTCAACATAGTTCAAGTTGTTGCAGAGAAAGAAATGAAGTGATTTTAGGTGGCACATGTATTGTTGAGAGTACATGGAGCTATCTTTATGGTGTTTTAGGTGTGTTGATATGATGAATTGTCAAGTGATTTTGAGAAAATTAATAAAGAGTGAAGACAAAGTTGTGTGTGTTCTCAATGTGCTCCATTATTATTCTTTGCATTTCTTATGTGTTGATCCTATGCTTGTGTGGATCTGTAGTGTTGTTTATGGGTATATTTGGTTTATATATCCTAAATTATAGCTTTTGGTTCAATGGAGAGTGAAATTTGTGTTCATTGGTGTGTGAATTGATCTGACAAATTTGTTTGTTTGTGGACTTGGAATTTATTTTTTTCTCTATAGTCATCTATTGGTTTGTCTTAGATCTTATGGATTTGATGGAATACCTATAATGGTTTTATCTATGTTCTGGTAGAAGTGTTCATTGTTTGGTGCTCTGGAAGGCTAGTTTCAGAGCTACTTTGTGTGTCTGCACAGTCTAGTTGGACTGTTAGAAAGATTTATTTGTATGAAAGTTATTGAAGTTTCTATGGATGTATCTAAAGGTATCTAAGAGGTGTTTAAGTGTCTGGTTAAGAATGTTATGTGATCCACATCTTATCATCTTGTTGTGGATGCATGTACTTCAAAGTTTATTGGTGTGTTCATTAGCTTTCTTCGACCTGGTGTCTACATGTTACATGAGAATAAGTATCAATTAAGGAAGTGTGTGATTGATCCAAGATTTTGTTCTGGGTCCTCATTAAGTATTAATTTGGACCACTCTTGGTCTTATCCACCATGGTAATTTTGAGTCACAGACCTTGTTTGAATTTTTAAGATGAAGATTGTGTAGCTAACCTTGGAGAAAGTATCTAAGGTTGAAGTTGGTATAAATACAAGTTAAGATTTTGTGAAGATAAGGAAGTAACAAGTGAAAAATAAGTGTGAGAAGAAGAGTCTGTGAATGTGGAAATTAAGGTAGCAGTACTTCAATGTATTAGACTCTTGAAAGTAGTGAGTCAATGGTGTCTGCAATTCTTTGATTAAGGCTATGAGTGTGTGGAAATTATTGTGGTGGATTTTCTATTATCTTTCTTTATCTATAGGTAGTGAGCCTCCTTCTAGATAGTGAGCCTTTGTATTTTATTTTGCATTACTATTATATTGTGAGTTAATCCTCACCATGGTTTATTCCTCATTGGGTTTTTCATGTAAATTTTGTATCTCTACTATTTTCTTTGTTTTATCTGGATTTCATGTTTACAGTTAATAACATATTAAAGTGGTTGTGGAACTGATTAAGTTTAGAAGTGAATGTAATTTGATACAACTAATTCACCCCACCTCTTAGTTGTCTTGTGCAATTCAACAATTTGTATTAGAGTTTTTGTTCCTCAGAGAAGAGCTTAACTGCTTGAGGTAGATATGATGGCACACAAGTTTTCTATCCTTGTGTTTGATGGAGCTAACTATAGTGACTGGAAAGTGTAGATGAGAGGCTACCTAATCTCTCTTTGTTTCAAGACTTGGAAATCTATTGAGACAAAATATGTTGAGCCGGCTAGTGGTTCTTCTTTTGCAGATGAGATTTCTGCCTATGAGGAGAAGAAAAAAACAAGGTATGCTATCTATAGTGTTTTATCTAAGAATGGGTAGACTAAATTTATTTCATTAAGAACTACCTATGAAGTATGGAAAAAGTTGAAAGATATTTATAAAGGAAATTATATATTTAAATTATCAAAGAAGCTAACAACAAAGCGCAGATACGAGAACTTGAAAATGGAAGAAGGTGAATAAATTGCAAGATATTTTTTGGAGGGTTGATATTTCTAAAAATGATGTAAAAAATCAAGGTGGTACTTTAACATATAAAGACGTGATAGAGAATATTTTGATGACTCTACCTAAGAGTTATAGTGTTAAGGTTTTACCTATTAAGGAAGTGTATGATCCAAATAAATTCACTAAAGAACAACTATTTGGCACCTTGACTGCATTTGAGACGAGGAAGTTTGGAAAAGAAAAGGAGAAAATAGAAACTGCCTTCAAATACTCTAAGGCAGGAGATGATCCAAATAGTGATAGTTCAGAGGAGTTGGAAGAAAACTTTACATGGAAGTTGAAGAAAGGTATCAATAAGTACAAAGGTATGTTACCTTTTAAATGTTTCATTTGTGGAAATATTGGTCACTATTCCTCAAGATGTCCAAATAGAGTTGTACACAAAAAGAACATAGATAATAAAGACAAAAATGATAGGAAGTTCAAGAAATTGTATTATGTTAGAGAAGATGCTAGAATTTCTGATGATTATTCTGATGATGAGTTTGATTTTGAGGATGATAAATATGAATGCTTGTTTCTAGCCTTGGAGAATAAATTGGTGTCTACTAACCATGTAAAATGTGCAAGGGAACATGGTCTAGAGAACAATAAGGATGAGATGGAAGATAATTTGGTTATTGCCTTTCATGCTAGAAAAGATGAAGAATATTGGGTAATTGATAGTGGATGTTCAAATCATATGAATAAAGACAAAATTAAGTTTACTAACCTTGAAAATTATGATGGAGGATTAGTGATGTTTGGAGATGATTCTGGTGCAAAGATTGTTGGAAAAGGAATAATTAGTTTTGATGAAAAACACAATATTGATGATGTCTATTATGTTAAGGGCTTAAGGCTTAATATTTTGAGTGTTGGCCAAATGTGTAGCAAATTATTTAATCTTTTGTTTCAGGATAATACCTGTGAGATTAGAAAAGGGTCTGGAACTTTTGTTGCTGCTAGGAGAAGAACACATGGAAACATCTATCAACTTAAGAGTGGTGATGGTTAGTGTTTTGTTTCTCAAGTAAATGAAAGTTGTTTGTGACATTAGAGGATGGGATATGTAAACTTTGACAATCTCATCAAGATTAGTTCAAGAGAAGTTTTCAGGGATTTGCCTAGAAACACAAAGCCTATCAACACTATTTGCAGAAGTTGTCAGTTGGGAAAACAAACAAGATGAAAATTTAAAGGAAAAGAACAATCATCTACCATAATGCTGGATTTAATTCATATACACCAATGTGGCCCTACAAGAAAAACAATTCTTAATGGAGATAGGTATTTTATGCTTTTTATTGATGATTATTCTAGAATTACATGGGTTACTTTTCTTAGGGAGAAAATTGAAGCTCTAGATATATTCAAAGTATACCAAATGGATGTTAAGTCTACATTCCCAAATGGAGAATTGGAAGAAGAGGTGTGCATGAAAAAATCAAAAGTATTTTGGTTATCAGATAAGCTGGATATGGTCTTCAACTTGAAAAAGGCATGTTATGAACTTAAATAGGCTCCCAAAGCATGGTATGCAAGGTTGGAAAAATATTTGACACAGTAAAGGTCCAGTAAAGGATCCACTTATAGTAATCTCTATTTCAAATTTGAAGGAAATAGATTATTGATAGTGGTTGTGTATGTTGATCATATCATCTTTGGAGGAAATGAAGGTATGTGCAAGAAATTTTTAGATGAGATGCGAAAAGAGTTTGAGATGTTTATGATTGGTGAGTTGAAATTTTTTCTTGGACTCCAAGTGAATCAAACTGATAAGGGCATATTCATTTCACAATCAAAGTATGTTAAAAAAATTCTAAAGAAGTTTGGAATGGATTATTCCTATAGACATCTAAATTTGACCACTTATATTTGATCAAATTTACCTTTTTTGTCTAAATAGCCTTTTATCCACATTCAATAAATAATGTTACTATTATTTAATTAATACACCTAAAGTCTTATGAATCCCTAAGGTATTTAGTTAAATAATTAAATACCTTACCCTTTTATCCCTTTCTTCCAAGGAATTAAATAAATAACAAACTTATTTAATTCTCTTTATGTTCCATCCACACTTAATTCTAATTAACCTCCTAATTCCATTACTAGGGATGTGACACATCCCTAATCCATGATTAAGATGTGTCACATCCTCCAAATTTAGCATGTTGGATCCTAATCATCATTAGCCACCTAACCCTCTTGTAATCCTTCATCACTAGTCTATTCAACCCCCTTTGGTTAACTCTTGTCACATCCCAATGGGATTTTTAATTCTAGTTTATTCTTTCAACACCCTTTATGAAATTTTTAATTCAATTTAAAATCCCTATGTCCTCTTTCCCATGTGATAAGTCACATCAGTCATATGGGACAAGGACCTCCTTTAAGAGGACCTTATCTTATCCACTGGGTACTTCCAATCATGTCAATTTAAAATTCACATTTAATTCTCCAACAAATTATCCCATCCCATGGTGATAAGAGAGGACTTTCTAAAATTCCTCACTTGTCACTATCAACTCCACATTGGGACAAGGAATTCCTTTTTGAAAAAATACTCTCCAATCCCAAGGTACTTGCAAGTACCTCCACCTCACATGGCCTTTTCCATGTCACTTGTCCTCTCTCCATCTCACCTTACACATGGAAAGATGTGAGGGCTTGTGAGTCCTCAACTCACCACAACCCTCCATCTTTTCCATGATGGTTTAACATCGGTCGTCCATTCTTCTTTACATTGAGAGCCTCGGCCTCAAGTTAAGAAGATTAGAGATTAGAGAGACATGAATTCAAGCCATTCTTGCATTGAATTCATTCTTGCAGCCATTAGTGTATCTCACCTACCATCTTCAATCATTACAACCACCTGCATTATTGCATGAATTTTGTCATCAAGGAGCATACATCCAAGCATCATCAAGGGCCAACCAACTCATCAATCTAAGCAAGCAAAAGGTATAACATTTTTTTTTTTTTTAGTTGTTTTTTTAGATTCAACTTATGGCTAATCATTGAGTGTTTGTATGTGTGTCTCAGTTGTTGCATTTACATTCTATTTTGTATTATTAAAAGTAGAAAAAACACCTCCACACATTTTTGGCATGCCCAATGGGACCCACATCATAGGTCTATTCTTTCACATTTTTTGTTGTTTGACATTTTGCAGGTTCAAGAACACAGAGGCGACCTTTCCTAGATCGCAGAGGAAACTCCACCCACAAAGGGGCCACCCCACACACAAACAAGCGACCCCATCCATAAAGGGGCGACCCCATCCACAGATAGGCGATCCCACCCAACTTTCAGTTTTATGATTTTTTCTATTTTTTAACTTTTTGTAGGTTTTGATAAAAATAGGCGACCCCTCCTACAAAGTGGAAACCTTTCCCATAAATAGGCAAACCTGCCTTGCTTTTTGTTTCTATTTTTTTTTTTCTATTTTCTGGTTTTTTGTAGGTTCTAATACAAACAGGTGACCCCGCCCACAAATAGGTGACCTCGCCCACAGATAGGTGACCCCACCCACAAATGGGTGATCCCACCTAAAGAGACAGTTGTGCCCAAAATAGAGAGGCGGCCCCACCCATAACAAAGGTAAATCAAGTAAAATAAAGTGTTAATATTTTGTTTTAGAGCTCAGATTCAAGTTGGTTTTCCTTACCACTAACCCTCTAATGGTTGTTTGTTTGTGAGTGTTGTTTTTTTTCTAACGTTTCTGCAGTTTTTTAACAATTGTTGAAGACCAAAAGAAAAAAACTACTAATGTACTTGAAGGAGGGGGGAGAAAACAACTTTCTTTAGTTAGATTATTACTTGTTGTCTTCATTTTTTACTAGGAACATAGCTCTAATTAGAGACTCAAAGAACTTGTGTGAGTATCTGAATGGTGGTCTATTGACGTATCCAATCCCCTTGTGCTATTTTGTGATCCTGGGTGAAGAGAAATCGTAGTCCACTTAAGTCTTTTTGTCCATTTTTCTATTTCTTAGCAAGATTGCTTGGGGATTTCATCACCCCGAGGGACGATCCCAACCTCATGTTACCGATGGGGTATATAAAGGGGGGAGTGAAATTTGTACCTCAATCTAGTCAATTCATGTTTGGTGGAGCATCAAAGCTAGGGTGATACCTAAACAAGACATGAAGAGTTGGTCTGACCTTCCAGTCTCTCACTAGAAGTTCCTAACTCATGTTTGTGACAGGCCGGTGTTCACGGTTGTGCCCCACGTACCATGTGTATATTGGGGAATCCCTTAGAAGCCTTGTTCAGCCTAGATAGAGGATCGTGTTGACCATACCCTTAACACTAATCTTAGGATTGTGCTACTCAAACTATCTTCTTTGTGCAAAACTAGTGTTTATCAATCAATTTTGGCCATTTGCTTGTTGTTTTTTCCCTTTTCCATAGCTATTTTTTCCTAACTTAAGTCTAGACCAACACAAAAAGGTGACCCTTTCCTCAAAGCGGTGACCATTCCCTCAAAGGGGCAACCTTACCCTTAAAGGGGTGACCTCACCCTTCCTGTTTCAACTATTTTCCACTTGAACCAAGTCAAATCCGACCAATTTCCCTAGAACAGGTGACCTTTCCTTCAAAGGGGTAACCGTGCCTTCAAAGAGGCAACCTTGCCCTCAAAGGGGCAACCTTTCCCTTGAAGGGGTGACCCCAACCTTCATGTTTTAGTTGCTTTTTACCTCGTCCAAGTCAAATCTGAGCAATTTTTCCTAAACAGGTGACCCTGTCCCTCAAAGGGGCGACCCTGCCCTCTGAAGCGGTGATCCTGCCCTCTGAAGGGGTGACCCTGCCCTCAAAGTGGTGACCTTTCCCTCTAGATAGTCATTTTTCAACTTCTGTTTGCTAGCTGTTTTCCCATTTTAGGTACCTAATTTCCCATTCTGAGCGTCATTCTCCCATTTCAGGTATCCGTTCACCCATTTCGATTATCTACTTACCCATTCTGAGCATCATTATGTCATTCCAACCATCCATTCTCCTGTTCTGGGTATCCATTTTCTTGTTTCAAGTATCTGTTTTACTATTCTGAGTGTCATTCACCCATTCCAGGTATCCATTCACCCATTCTGGGTATCCATTCACCCATTCCAGGAATCCATTCACCCATTCTGAGTATCGTTCCCCCATTCTGAGCATCCATTTTCCCATTCTAAGTGATCATTCACACATTTTGTAAACCTATTTACCCGTCTTAGAAGTTCGTTCACCCCATTTATCAATATCACTTGACCATTTTTCAGACTAAGTCAGATCCAAAACCTATTTGGGTGACCCTGCCCCTGTTTGGGTGAACTTGCCCTAGTTTAGGTGACCCTACGCAAGTTTGGGTGGCTCTACCCCAAAACTAAATCTATTACATGAGCCTAACCTAAAAATCCAACCTACTAGGATTCTAAAAAGCTTGTTGTTTTCCTAGTTGTTTGTGCATGTCATCCACACATAATCCTCACCTCAGTCCTTCTACATCCCATCCCATCTGCATCCAAAATCATTATCCAAATCATATAGGTGTATCATTAATCATCCTTAGGCTACACATCCATTATCATTTTCTCAATCCAAAATCCTTTGAACTTTGTTTGAAGTTATTATCTGAATTGACCTAGGTACCTGAAACTGATTTTTATCCTCCAACATATGCTTAGGATTGCCATCCATCCTAAGTCAGTCATTATCCTTGGCCCTATTTCCATCTCAAGGTGGATTCAATGTCATGATCATTAGTTCATCCTTTCATTCGATCAATCAACACCTTAAGTCACCTAGGGTGATCTCTAAACTATGTTTAGAATCCCTTCCAATCATCCAATCTCATTTAATCATATCAATCATTTTATCGATCAATCTTATCCAATCAATCAATCCTTCATCTAATCCAATCATCATTTAGATCGTCTTTACATTACATCCTAGAATTTTAGCTACATCTTAGTCCAGCTAGTTGTTTATCACTTTCATGCCCGATAGACCCGCTCACAAGAAAAAAATAAAATTGAAGAACAACAAGCCCAAGGTTCCCAACCGAACATCCCACAAGATCCTAACAATGTTTCAAATATCCCACAAGATCCCCATAATGACGCTTCATCACAATCCAATACTGATGTTCAAAAGACCACACCACCCAATGACAAGAACATGGTCAATCAACTTGAAGTCACAGTTGACAAATATCTTAGTGATCATGTTAATGTTTAGATGATGGATCATCTCCTCAACAAACGAGGGGATAAGATTCTCACCACTCTGATCATGAGAGGAATCAAACCACCATCTAATTTTTATGTGTCACAATATGTATGTACCCACACTCTTTGAGCACCTTCATATCCAAAAACTTCACAGAATGTTCAACAAAATTCATATGTCCCCGAAGGTACACCCATAGATAATTAGTATCACCCCAAGGTTTGAAATGTTGTGATACATCAAGTTGTTAGTTATCCTGACCTCCCAATTGTAGCCTCTGCAGCACAACCCAAGCATAACGATCCCTATGCCTACGACATGCCACCATACATTCCATCATCTCTACTAGTTCTATCTCAACATGCTAGTCAACCACCTATCAATACTGTGGGCACAACTACCCTCACATTGATACCACCTCTAGGATCAACACCTGCTAGCAATGTGCCACCACCTTCATTTCAACAACCTCTTGCTAATCCTCACCCATCCACTGCATTACAAGAACCGCCACAACATACTGTTACTATTGTTGCTTCATCCCTACCACCTAATCAGCAACCTCCACAATACAACATCTCAATCCCACCACACCAAGTGACACAAACTACATCCCAGTCGTCACAACCAACACATGGCACTTCTGTAGTAGTCCCACAACAACCACATATTCCATCTCGCCCATCTTACCAACAACCACCACAATAGCAACCTCTACTGCAAAATATACACATTCCTATACAAATGCAACTTAATCCTCTTACGAAATATCTTTATCATCCATCTAGCACGTACATTGCTCCATCCCATCCTAATGCTCATCAACCTTCTCAGAATCAAATGTGGACTCAACAACCACTTTATCCAAACCCTCTGTAATCACAAACCAATCCCTATCAACAACCATCAAATCCACAACCACCCCCATATGTCACATAGGAGCCCACCATTACGCATCAATACCAATGCTATCAATCATATCTCCAACAACAGCAGTCTTATCAGCAAGGTGCACCATCCATCTCTAATTATCAACCACCACCATATCAACAAGGGGATTCTACCTCTTCATATTATAAAAATCCTACACAATATTAGTAGGGTGCCTCATCCACTTCTTATTATCAACAAAAACCACCCTACCAGCAAGTGGCTTCCACCTCTTACCATCAAGATTCGTCGTCTTCATATTTTCCATACATTAATTTGTAATATACTTATATCAATCAAAGCCAATAGGTGCCTCCTCATAAACCTCAACCCGCCTATGATCTAACTATGGAAGTGCCATCCTCATCACACCAAAAATATCATCTATGTATAAATAAAGACTTGGAAGAAGTCAAAGCTATGTTGAAATACATACAAGTTGGGATGGGCAAACAATCATTGAAATTTGAGGATATTTTTCCTTATCCATTTGATCCCTCCATTTCCTTCATTCCTTTCCCTAAACAATTTGAAATACCAAAATTTGATAAGTACAAGGGAACCAAAGATCCTAAAGCTCACCTTTAGAATTTTTATGCCTGGTTTCAAGAAGTCATGCACAATGACAACTATCTCATGTGATTGTTCCCCAAGAGCCTATAGGGAATCACTCTTAACTAGTTAAGGGGTCTTGAGAAGGGATCCATCAAATCCTTTGTGCATCTATTAGAATAATTTATCTCCCACTTCTCCTTTAATCTAGAGAAGGATATTGATACGCTTGATCTCTTGAAATAAAAACAACGTGATGGAGAAGCATTTGCAAACTATCTGCAAAGATGGCAAGCCTTAGCCAATTGGATGAAATCCCCACTGAGGAAAAAAGACATGGTTACTTTGTTTATTTAAAATTACCATCTAGACATGGCTCAAAACTTCCAACTCCATTGTATCACAACCTTTGTAGCACTACTAGAAAAAGGTCCTATCTTGGAAGGAGCCCTTGTTGCTAAAGGGCCGGTCAAAATTTTCAATTTGGATAAAGAGAGGTCCTCTGGAGATAAACCTTGTTATTGGAATAAGAATAAAAAAATTGTCAACGATGGTGTCACCAACACCAAACATGTACAAGTGGCTACTGCCTTGCAAAATCCACAATATCTTCCTCAACAACAATAGTCGATCCCAAATTCCATATCCATGCCACAAGGAGAACCTTATCCTCAACAAGCGTACAATCAAAACAGCTAAGGGGGAAATAAATGTTATTTTACTCCATTGGGAGAACCCTTTAGTTTTATTTTTAACAAGCTCCTCCAAGATAACTACCGCATCATGTATCTTGTAACCAAGCCCCTTGACGAGTCCACACCTAAGTCAACTTGGTTCAAAGAAAACATGTATTGTGAATTTCACTAGATTAAGGGACATACATTGGATAAGTGTCAAGGTCTAAAAACTACATCCAGGGTCTCATTGATCAGGGTGATATACATGTGGATGCTAACATGGAAACCTCATCTAATTCTCAACTTCAAATGTATTAGAATGATTTTCCAAAGCATAATCAAGGTTCTAGCACATCAAAATCCAATAACGGTCGTAAGAACAACAACAATCAAAATAATAGCACTAATAACATTAGTTATAAAAATGTGTCGTACAATTACCAAGGCATTGTCATGCACATAGAACAAGTTGAGCCATATGTATCTATGATACGTGTCAAAGGTAAATACCCACAATGTGTTGTTACCACCCATCGTACTTGCATCACAGTCCCAAGAGCCTCCACATCTACCCAGTCGTCATCTGTCAGTTCATGGTACAAAATCCTTGATCACTTAGGAAAGACCTCAACCTATATCTATATCCTGGATCTACTTAAGTCTTCTCCCATGCATCAAGACATCCTAAATAAGGCCTTACAAAGCACTCAAGCTCCCAATGACACAGATCCCACACAATTCCAAGCATTGATAGGAAATCTCTCAGTGACCTACCAATTAGGTTTTAGCCAGAAAGATATGCCCTGCCTTGACTCAAATCAAAACTATCCCCTTCACCTTGAGGTGGGTGTGAATTTTCATAAATTAAAAAGGGTATTAATAGATAATCATTTTTCCCTAAATCTTTGAACCTTAAAATTTATACAATATGTGGGATACACCCAAGCTGACCTAAATAATCAAGTTATCACCATCAAAGCATATGATAATGCATAGCGAGATTTTGGGGGAACTATTTTTCTTCCTATTCAGGTGGGCCCCATTGTGCAATACACTATGTGTCTTTTTTCAGACCTTCATATTCCATATAACATCCTTCTTGGCTGCCCATGGATTCACTCTATGCAATTCATTCCATCAACCTATCACCAATGTCTTAAATTCCCATTTCAAGGAATGGAAGTAAGCCTAAAAGCTAACCCTCATCCATTCAAATATTTCCATGCACTAGAGGCTTCCTTTTCCCATTCTCATTACTACCCTAGGGTAGAAATGGGGGCATCTCAGATGTCAACATCTCATCCATCCACCAACACATTAACCACCACTTCATCCACTCCATCATCCACATATGATTCCACCATTATGAATGTCTAGATCATTGACAAGGGGTGTGGTGAGTATAAATTTGTATAGCATTGAATGTGGCAATCATGCCACCCTCACCACATATATATGGTCAACTATCTCACTCTCTTCCAAAAGACAAAGAGAAGAGAATCACCATCAATGCTCCAAATGTGGGGTCTAGCACCTGTTGGAGTTGAGAAGATACAACACCATAGAAGCCCAAAAGATCTTTGCAAGCAAATAACCTGTTACAAGGAGAAACAAAGAGAAGCAACAAAGGAAATGCTCAAGAATGTGGAGCAATGTATTCACCTAAAAATATAAAATGAATAATAATACAAAAGATAGTTTTCAACTACATATAGATGAAAACCCTAAAAAGGAAAACCCTAGGCTTGCATAATAATAATTAATAAAGTAATTAATTATTATGTACCCAATGTTAGCTTAAGTGAAAAGAGGTAAAAGGGAACTTTACGTAATTAAACAAATATTGTTTAATTAATAAAGTAAATACCCAATTACTTTAACACCCCCCCTTAAGATAGACATAGGGAGAAGCTAAAACCTAGAAGAAGCTACTGAAAGCAAAAGCAATGGGTCCCGACAACAAGGCCAGATCAGGTACCCATGTACAAAATCAATGCAAACTAAATAAAATGGGGTAAAGGAGAAAACCCAGTGGGAACAAAACTCCTCCCCAAAATAGAATGCAAGGAAGAACTGTAATGCACTAATGAAAGAAGGATAGGAGGTGGATAACATAATACCCCCCATAGACAACTTCTATCATATAAATACATGTACAATGATCTCCATAGGAGATATAGAAAGAGAGAAGAAGCCCCCCCCACAATGAAGAAAATCCTGTCACAATGGTAGATGCCTGATGTAGAATCCAAAAAGAGATCTTGAAGCGGCAAATGATACTCCTCCCCTTGGGAAGAAACGGATCCATGGACCTGTACCAACGAAACCCTGTGAAGAAGGAAGAACCAATCTGTCTCAAGATGTGTGCCATGATAGGATGCTGAAGAGTCTCACTATTTGAATGGAAACAAATAATGTCAAATCCAAACTGATGTGGAGAATACTAAAATGCAACCTCTGAATGCATAGATAATGGTGGGTGAATAGTGATAACCTGACTATCAAGGTAGAGGAGATGAATGTCCTCAAAATAATCCTCCAAATCTGCAATATAGGACTCCATAAACAAGAAATATATGTCTACAACATAAGAGTCCAAAGTAGCTATGTCTGGAAGATGTATGATTTTCTGCTGTACTGAATCAAAAACAACAAGTGATGCTGATGAAATCTCAGTCTGAAGAGTAGGAACTGTGAGACAAACCTCTGAACCATCAGAATATGTAAGGGTGTCTAAATACTCAAGCTCCTCTAAAGTATCATGATCAAATGGTGTATTCTCTCTCCAAGCAATGGGTATGAGACAATCTGAAGTAGGATCCTCTAGGAATGGAGATAGAATAGGGTCTCCATAGATCTCCCAAAGACGTGTCCAAAGTGGGTGAGGACAATCAATGTCCGATATAACCAACACAGTGTCATGATCAACACTAGACAATATAACTCCTGCAATGTGATTTCTAATAATATCCCATGCTAATCTACCCTCTCAAGTTGCTGGTTCAGGTATGAAATCATACAAATAAGGCAAAATATTAAGCCACCTACAATGTGTAACTATACCCTTTGCCCATGACTCATAATTACCCCATTCCAGAAGAACAACTGAAGGGTGAGTAGAGAAACCCATGATAACTCTTCAAAAGAAAAACAAACTGAGAAATCTGACCTTACAACATTTAGATCAAATGAATATAACCCATCCCATGCAAACAAAACTCATGTAGGAGCCAGAAGGACCAAGTAATTAAGAAAAGTGTAAAAACACACAAAGCTGAACAAAAAATACCTAGTAAATGAACTGGTAAAATAGACTGTAAATCTGGAAAGAGCACTATAACACCTTTCCAATGCCTATTTGTTTCCGTAAAATGGAGTTCGGACGCAAAGGATACGCCCCTTGGAGTGAAAAAACCAAATTCTAAATTTGACTGGCAAAAAACATAGCAAATTTGCAAAATCAGGAAAAATTACCAATACCACTGGAACGGTGCCGGAACCAGCTTTCTGATGATATCTTGTTTGCAAAAGATGGAGAAAAAATGCCCATTCTACGCCCAATTTAGTGCAAGCTGCTCCAATTTACAAAAAAAAATTGTTTGCAGCCCACAAAGGCTAAAGTCTTCGGCCCCTGGTCATGTGGACGACCAGGGGGCTGGCGGCTAGGCAGAGCCTGCGGTCACTCATGTGACCGGGTGGTGGGGGTTTGGAAGCCCGTAGGGGCTGGCATGGCCAACTTGGGTCGGTGAGTCCGGTGTCGAGCTCGTGTCGGCGGGGTGTGGGTGGACTCGGAGGTGGCTGAGCTGGGTGGGTTCTGCAGAGTCAGTGGTGTCGACAGGGCCAGTCCGGTGTCGGCGAAGTCGGCGGGGACAAGCCCGGTGGTGTCGGTAGAGTCAGTCGAGTGGTGCATAGGGAGCCGGGGAGCTCGGTGGAGCCCGGCGAGAGCAGCCAGCGGCGGAGGAAGTGGCGGAGCCCGGGGTCGGCAACAGGCAAAGGAGCCAAAGCGGACGGGGCGGCGCTGGATGGAGCAGGTGGTGGCGGAGCTCAGGGTTAGGTGGCCACTTGGCGGCGCTATGGTGGCTGCCGGGCGATGAAAAAAAATACACTGGCCGCACAAAATCTTTAATCAAAAAACCATAGAAACTGATTTTTTTAATTTTTTTTTGCGATTTTTGCTGCGTACGGCCTTAGGGAAAAAAAAATTTTGCTTTCCAAATTGACTATAATGAAAAATGATGATTTGACAGTCGTTTTAGGGGTTTTTGGGCGCTACAAATCCAATGGCACTGTCCATTTGAGCCCAAAGTGAACCCAAAAAATGGAGTATGCTGAATCCACCCCAAAAAAAACTTAGAACCCTAGATTTGCTTCCAATGCAAAATCTCAAAACAAGAACAAGCAGCTGCAAATCTGAAGCTCTGATACCATGTTGGAGTTGAGAAGATACAACACCACAGAAGCCCAAAAGATCTTTGCAAGCAAATAACCTGTTACAAGGAGAAACAAAGAGAAGCAACAAAGGAAATGCTCAAGAATGTGGAGCAATGTATTCACCTGAAAATGTAAAATGAATAATAATACAAAAGATAGTTTTCAACTACATATAGATGAAAACCCTACTTGCATAATAATAATTAATAAAGTAATTAATTATTATGTACCTAATATTAGCTTAAGTGAAAAGAGGTAAAAGGGAACTTTACGTAATTAAACAAATATTGTTTAATTAATAAAGTAAATACCCAATTACTCTAATAGCACCTTCCACTCTCCTAGATTACGACAAGATACACCTGAAGATGACATCATCCAGTGAGTGTACCATGAGGAACTTGAACCATCTCCCCTTTAAAATAATACTTCCAAGAGTCCTATCCCTAGCCTTCTAAATTTGTAGAAAAAATATAACTATTAGTGGGAGGCCTTGGGGTAGAAGTGCAAGGTAGACGAAAACCGATAGAAACTTCTATGCATCCAAAAAAGATGAGCTTGGGCTATGATACTAAACAAAAGGGTCCTATGGCATCATCTAGTGCCTCTAACAATGTTAGTGTGGAAAATGGTTCCCTCGAGGATATATTAGAGGAAGAGTCCATCATACACACATATAATGATGTTGATCACATTGACCTCCCATCCATGTTTGAATGCCTATCCATTTGCACCATCACCCTATCCATCAAACACCCTGAGCTTATAGACTACAATATACAAGGTAGTACACCTCTTAACACTATTCCCTTAGTGGACGAATATGTACATCTCATGGAATTGGGGGAAGATGAACACCCCAACCACAAAAATAAAAAGAAACAAAATAAAAAGGGGTCACCTAGTGAAAAAATCCCTAAGAACCTTTGTGACTCTAAAAAAGTAAAAACAAAGGGCCCATATACTAGTGAAAACCTCAATGAGGTGCTAGAAGATGGGGATGTTCACCTTCCCCTTCTAGGAAATCAACTATTCAAATGATCATCCATCTTGATCGATGAAACACCAACAATAAGCTTGGGAATTGAGGAGAATCCCAAGATCACTTATGTGGCTAACAGACTATCAGAAGAAGAAAAATCCACCATCACCAAGCTCCTCAAAGAGGTAATCATCAACTTCACCTCTAGGACATATTCAAACATGCTTGGCTTTGATCCTGCTTTAGTGGTACATCACTTGGACATCCATCCCGATGCAAGACCTGTCGAGAAAAAACTTAACAAAATGCACCCTCAAGTGGCTCTACTAGTTAAGAAAGAATTGGAAAAGTTGTTGGAGGCACGATTCATTTGACCAATTTACTACTTTGATTGGATATGCAACATAGTGTCAATCACTAAACCCAACGGAGATATCCAAATCTACATGAATTTTTGAGACCTTAACAAACCTTGTGCCAAGGATGACTTCTCATTGCCAAACATTGATATGTTGGTCGATCTCACCGCAAGACATGAGATGTTATCCCTCATGGATGGTTTCTTTGGTTACAACCAGATTAAGATTGCCTCCAAGAATCAACACAAGACTACCTTCACTAAGCCTTGGGGTATGTTTTGTTATACTGTCATTCCTTTTGGCCTCAAGAATGCAGGGGAAATGTATCAATGTGATATGAAAATCATCTTCCATGACCTCATCCACATCATAATGGAAGATTATATTGATGACCTTCAAAAAAATCTCGGGGTTCATTGTCTCTTGTAGAGGAATAGAGTTTGATCCTGCTAAGGTTAAGTTAATCATGGAAATTCCTCCACCTTGCAATCTAAAATAGCTAAGAAGCCTACAAGGTAAGCTCCAATCCATCTGAACATTCATTACTCAACTAGTCGACAAGTGTCAATCATTCACGCATCTCTTGAAGAAAGATATTTCATTTAAGTGGAACCAACAATGTCAACACGGCTTTGATGAGATCAGAAAATATTCGATTGATGTAGTAAATTTCTCTTTCCTTGGATGACTCATCATGCTATGCTAACAATACCCTCAATTCCAGAGAAGTAGCCAAAATATAAAATAGGAGTAGTTTTCCTAGAATAAGTTCATGAAATTTGTCTATGAGACTTATCACATCCAACATTATTGGTCTACCCCATATTACCCCTAGGGTAATGGTCAAGCAGAAGCAACCAAGAAAACCTTGATTAAAATCATTAAAAATATGGTTAACAACACTAGTCGAGACTGGCATCTCCACCTCCATCCTGTCTTTTGGGCCTACTGCACTTCCATCTGCACCCCCACTGGCACCACTCCATATTCACTGGTTTATCATGCTAAATCTATCTTTTTTATTGAAGTCAAAATCCCATCACTTCAAATATCTTTAAAAAATCTAATCAGTGATGAAGAAACCTAGGTGGCATGACTTGCTTAGTTGGAACTATTGGATGAAAAATGGATCAAAACCTACAATCATTTACAAGCCTATCAACATCAGCTCAAGAAAAGCTACAATAATAAGGTTTACCCTTGTCAATTCAATGTCGGCGACTTAGTCCTTAAAGGAAATTAGCAGAACTAACAAGATAGGGATAAGAAGGGGAAGTTCGAAGAAAATTGGATGGGCCCTTATGTCATCACAACAAAATATGGTTCTGGAGCATACAGATTCTCTACACTTGAAGGAGAGCCCCTGGATGAACCCATCAGTATCATGCATCTGAAGAAGTTTTATACATAGGTTAGCTAGGTTATCCTTCCTATTAAAATCCAAAAAATACAAAAAAAATAAAATTAGAAAAATCCAAAATTAGTCAACAGAAATAATTCATCCTCTGGTGAAAACCACCCTTGGTGGTGCCATGGATATGTACAATTGGTGAAAACCTAGCATTATGTTCCATTCATATAGGGCTTAATCATTATCTACCTTGCATCCTAGTTATTTTATGACTTGTCCATCCCGATCTCATATCCTCATCATCCTATCAATCCTATCCCTCCATTCACTTGCCTCATCAGGTCGCTTGGTATATTTTGGCTGAGCATTGGATGAACTACATCCACTATCTATCATCCTGATCTTTTATCCTAATCTGAGCTTGTGTCATCTTTTTGCTTTGGTCATCTCCATCTAGGTTCATTCATCATGTTGGTCTTCATCTAGATCTCATCCTATCTTTGGCGAGCTACATTGCCCCTACGCTTTCACATAGGCAAGTCTAATCACTTGATCTGCCCTCGAGCTTGTTTCTTGTCTAGTCTGTCATCTATCCCTTTTTGGAAAACTATGTTGTCCGTATGCTTTCATGTAGTAAATTCCATCATTTTCTTTTCCCTTTGGGCTTTGCTTCTTGTCCTCTCCCTCTATCTATACCATGATGAAAACATAGAAAATAAGTGTCATGCATAAATCCCCCATCCAGTCTACTTCCACAATTTATGGTAGCTTCCACCTACACATTCCTTTCCTCCATCTCCTACATCTTCCTATCTTCTACATCCTATCTATCATATCCCATTTACCTCAATCCCTCCATATTCCTTGTGATCTTGATAAAGACAGGGGCACATATATATACATTTATTTAGACACCTCTTGGCATGTATTTCCCTCATCCATACGCTATCATATTCGTTATCCTCCCCATATACATTTTTGATCCATGCATATTATTTATATCCATCTACCTTCATCATCCATTAAATCATGCCACCATCCATGTCCCTTCCTTATCTATATCCCCTCTCCATGTTCATCTCACTCCCTTACTCACCCATTTTGCTATCTTCCATCCCTCTTGCCTCATAATGCATGACATATTTAGAGTGGGGGCATATCCTTATTTGTGAAAAAGTCCTTGGAGACATAATCCATCTATCCCTTCCATCTCCCCATCCTTATCTTCCTATCCACCCATCCACTAGTCTTGTTCCATCTTTTCATCCTTATCTCCCCTGTCCATTTTTCCATCCAATAATCCATTCTATCCTTCCAAATCCTTATCCCTCTATCCACCTATCCTATCATCTTTCTATCTCCCCATCTATATCTGTCCATCCATTTTCCTCTATTTTCCTTCCATCTCATAATCCCTTGTCATCGGTATCTAGCTATAGGCTACCCCCATGAAATCCAATTCCATGCTATCTCACTATCATCCTTCCTATATATTTCCTACATCTTCCTAATATCTTATCATTTTTCATCTCTCATCTATCCATCGTCTCATCCTCCCAATTCATCTTTCAATGATTTGGACAACTATCCCATCCACATGGCCTATCCTGGCTCATCATATCCACTCCATTATAATATCTCTGTATCATGGGCCTCTCATCATCCCTTATCTGTCATTTATCTTTGGCCTTGTGTCAAACTATGTTGCCCTTGTGCTTTCACATATGCAAGGTCAATCATTTGATCTACCCCTAGGGAATTTTTCCATCCAATCTACACCATCCATCAAGGTCTCCATTGTCCTCTTTCCACTTTTATCCATGGCCTTATGTCAAACTAGGAGGGATCTACACTTTCACGTAGGAGAGGTTGATATTTGATCAACCCTCGAGCCCCTAGGCCTTTAGGGTGTGTCGGTTTTGTGTCCTATGTCTCATTTCTTGTGTCGTGATATCAAATATTTCCTTATCTAAGTGGTTCTTCACAAATGGGATCCATTCGTATCATTTTATTCAATTAGTTTCAAGTATCCTAAGTCATGTCGATCATTTAGTTTAATATACATATTTGGTCTCAACAGGATGTATCCTTTCTAACAGACCTCATCAACCCCATCTATCCTCTTGATCCTATGGAAAAGGATGTTTTGAAATTGATTGCAATATTTTGATTATTTCGGATTCTATTTATCATTGAGCTCCCTATCATCACTCATCAAGGCCACCATGATCTATCATATTAACATGTGTTTTTCCTAGTTAACATAGGGGCATATCTTGATCCTTTTTTGTTGTTGTCTTCTTGGTTGTCCCACGTAGTACCCACCAATATTACCATGGTCTTGTGTTATGTTGGGAGATCCTTTTGTGCTTGTGGTTATCCCAATACCTAGCCCAACCAAATTCATCATTAATTTGGGGTGTTGGGATTACCTTCTTGTTTGTTGTGTTTGTGTATGCATTAGACACTAATTTTCCTTGGTTCCACATACCATGGTATCTGATGTCTTATGCTATAGCAAAAATCAATGCTCCAAAAATAGAAAATTGCATTAGGATTGCATATCATTTTATCTTCCATTGCATTGCATATTTCCCTCCATCATCTTCTTTCATCTTAATAGTCTCACATCTTCATCCAAGCCTAATCCATTCAATTGAGCACAAATCATCTAATCACATCTTTGGTCTTGTTCCTAGCCTTGCTACAAGCCTTGGCCCAATCACCATCATCATCATCGGGATGTATCTTTCCCTATCCTTTTGTTTTGTTTTGGGATGTATCATTTCCTCATCAACAACACTATCATCATAATCATATTTATTATGTATCCTTCCCTATCCACATTTTGTAATGGGATATAACATTCCCTCATCAACAACACTCCATCTTGGCTTGTAGCTTGACTAGGGCATCACCATATTTGTTCTTGAATCCATTTGTTCTTTCCTTTATCTCTTCATATTATCATCCTTTCTCATCCATCATTTTGAATCATCTTCTTCATCTACCCTTGCATCATTTCATTCATTTCGAGAGCACACCCATGTTCTCTTTAACCCACATGTCCTCTCGAGGGGTCATCCTCAATCCCCAATATTCATCTTCATTCCCATCATCTTTCCTCCAAATCACTCCTCAAATGATTGGGGCATCTTATTTAATCTAACCATATTCTTCTAGGTGCTATGTTTTAATTTTCTTTGAAATGATGCTACTTCGTAACACCATCTCAAAGAGGGACAAAATGTAGACATCTAAATCTGACCACTTATATTTGGTCACATTTACCCTTTTCATCTAAATAGCCTTTTATCCACATTGGTTAAATAATCATATGATTATTTAATTAATAAACCTAAATTATTCTAAATCCCTAAAGTGTTTAGTTAAATAATTAAATACCTTACCCATTTATCCTTTTCTTCTAAAGAATTAAATAGATAACCCACTTATTTAATTCCCTTTATGTCTCGTCCACACTTAATTCTAATTAATCTCCTAATCCCATCATTAGGGATGTGACACATCCCTAATCCATGATTAGGATGTGTCATATCCTCCAAATTTTGCAAGTTGGCTCCTAATCATCATTAGCCACCTAACCCTCTTCTAATCCTTCATCACTAGTCTAATCAACCCCTTTTGGTAAACTCTTGTCACATCCCAATGGAATTTTTAATTCCAGTTTATTCTTCCAATACCCTTTATGGAATTTGTAATTCCATTTACAATCCTTATGGCCTCTTCTACATGTGATAAGTCACATCAATCACATGGAACAAGGACATCCTTTAAGATGACCCTGTCTTACCCACTTGATACTTCCAATCATGTGAATTTAAAATTCACATTTATTTCTCCAACAACTTCTCCCATACTCATGGTGACGAGAGGACTTTCTAAAATTCTTCACTTGTCATTACCAACCCCACATGGGGACAAGGAATTCCTTTTTGAGGAAATCCTCTCCAATCCCAAGGTACTTGAAAGTACCTTCACCTCACATGGCCTTTTCCATGTCACTTGTCCTCTTTCCATCTCACCTTCCACATGGAAATATGTGAGGGCTTGTGAGTCCTCAAATCACCACAACCCTCCATCTTGTCCATGATGGATTAATCTCAACCATCCATTCTTCTTTAAATTGAGAGCCTTGGCCTCAAGCTAACAAGATTAGAGATTATAGAGATGAGAATTCAAGCCATTCTTGCAGCCATTAGTTTATCTCACCTACCATTTTCAATCACTACACCCACCTCCATTGTTGCATGCATTTTGTCAACAAGGAGCATACAAACAAGCATCATCAAGAGCCAATTAACTCATCAATGTAAGAAAGAAAAAGGTATAACATTTGATGTTTTTGTGGTTGTTTTCTTAGATTCAACTTATGGTTAATCATTAAGTGTTTGTATGTGTATTTCCCTTGTTGCATTTACATTATGTTTTGGATTATTAAAAGTAGAAAAAATTCTTGCACACAATTCCAAACCAGTCTATACCCCTATTGTGACTGGATGCAAACTAAGTAAGAATGATGATTATCCTAAAATTTATTAGAGCACGTAAAAATCTATGATTAGTGGACTATTATATCTTATTGCTACTTGATCGGATATCATGCATGAATTATGGTTGATTGCCATATTTCAAGAAGAACCTAAAGAAACACATGTTATAGTTGTGAAGAGGATATTCAAATATCTAAAAGGCACTCCGGATTATAGCCCATGGTATCCTAAGGAAATTGATTTCACTTTGAATGCCTAGACTGATGAAGATTAGGCTGGTTGTGTAGATGACCAAAATAGTACAAGTGGTGGTGCATTCTTTCTTGGAGGAAGATTGGTTTCTTGGTTAAGCAATGAATAGGATTCAATTTCTTTATCCACTGTAGAGCCTAAGTATATTACAACATCTTTATGTACACAATTTCTTTAGATGAAGAAAATGCTAAAGGATATAGGTGTGATGTGTGATGAACCTATCCCTATCTTTTGTGATATTACAAGTGAAATAAATATTTTAAATAATATGATAATGCATTCAAGGACAATGCATATATCTATCAGATATCATTTCTTAAGGGAGAAATTGATGGAGAATGAAGTCAAGGTTGAATATGTGTCTACAAAGGAACAAATTGTAGATATATTTACTAAGGCTCTCCCTAAGGATACTTTTGAGTATCTCATGGAGAAGTTGGGGGTTACCTCCCCTCCTTCATTGAATTAGTTGCACATAGAGGTGCATCAGTCTAGTGGATCTACAGATTCATTATTGTCTGCATGGATGATTGAGGTCTACTCATTTGGGGGAGTAGAGTGTATCATTGTTCTAGTATGAGATGTGGGTGAACTCCTAAGGGGGAGTGATCAAAAATTTATATGGTTGAAGAATCATGCAAAACTTTTCTTTTCCCTTGATTTTAAAGGCGGATAGAGAGTCATGCGAAAAAGCCTGTCTATCTGAAACAGAGATAAAATATTGTAAGGAGAATAGTTTACAAGAAGGTTGTGTAGGTTGCCTAGTCTAAGAAAAAAGAGAAGTAGGATAGTGTGTATCATTTCTTTGATGGTTTTTCACATCATGTGTTGACATCAATCACAAAGGGGGATATTGTTGCAAGTATGAATGAGTATGGTGGTGTTTTCATTAATATTGTCATTGATGTCAACATAGTTCAGGTTGTTGTAGAGAAAGAAATCAAGTGATTTCAAGTGGTACATGTATGGTTGAGATACTTTATAGATGTTGGGAGTACATGGAGCTATATTTATGGTGTTTTAGGTGTTCTGATATGATGAATTGTCAACTACTTTGAGAAAAATAATAAACCGTGAAGATAGAGTTGTGTGTGTGTTCTGAATGTGCTCCGGTATTGTGATTTTCATTTCTTTTGTGCTGATCCTATTCTTGTCCAAATCTGTAGTGTTTTTTATGGCTATATTTGGTTGATATATCCTAAGTTATAGATTTTGGTCTGATGGAGAGTGAAAGATGTGTTCCCTATTGTGTGAGATGATCTAATAGAGTTTTTTTTCTGTGGATTGGGATAAATGAATTTTTCTTTGTAGGCCTCTATTTTATTATCTCAGATCTTGTGGAGCTATTGGAAGACCTATAATGGTGTTATTGTTGAGAAATAATGTCTCAACTTCTAGCTTGAAGCCCCACCATTAAAGTCCTGGCGTGGAAATTTTGTCATTTTGGCCTTTTGCCCTTTACCGCTGAGGTTTTGTTTCTGGCGGTTACCGCCATACCATGGCCAGCCAAGGGGCTAACCGCGGTGGCCGCGGTAAGCCACCTGCGGCTTGGCTTGGCGATTACTATGGTACCATGGCCAGTGAAAGGCCTAACCGTGGTGGCCGTAGTAAGACCGCCAGGGACCAGCTGGCAATTACCGCCATACTGCGGCCAACCAAATGGTTGACCGTGGTGGCCGCGGTAAGATCACCAGTGGTCTGGCTGGTGGTTACCACAGTACTATGGCCAGCCATATGGCTAATCGCAGTGGCCATGGTAAGATTTCCAATGGTCTAGCTTGCAGTTATAGTAGTACCACGACCAACCATATGGCTGACCACGGTGGCTGCAGTAAGACCACCAACGGTCTGGCTGGTGTTACCACAGTATCATGACCAGCCAAAAGCTTGATCGTGGTGGCCATGGTAAGACCACGAGCAGTCTGCTCAGCCGGTTACCATAGTACCACAGGGTCTATTCGGGAAGGCTGCGGTAACATGGTAAACCGCATGGCACGCTCGGTAGGCATATTGTCATATCGCAAGGGGAGCTCGAGGAGTCCGCGATAGCGCAGTAAAGTCATTTGGGAGCTCTATAGAGCTCGACGACCGGTTTGACCAAGTTGGATTCAGGTCAGAGCTCAACGGTGAATAATGTATGGACATGTGGCTCTATGTCATGTGATGATTGCCTCAAGGCAAATGAAGTAATTGCAGTAGATGCAAGTTGTTTCAGGGTGGCAAATAGGACCCAAATTTGGTAATGGCAGTTATGGCCTGGGTGGCTCGATGCAAGAAGATTGACATGGGTTGTTCATTGGTGCAATTCGATCAGGTATTTTTTGTACAATGTGAGTGGCAGTTGTCTGACATAATTGATTGCAATTTGTGATTGTAAGTTCTTTGAGAGAAAGAACAATGTAATAAAATAGCGAGAGTTTTTTGGTGCTGCTATGAGCTGAACAGAGATGTGTGTGATTTGTATGTAACTAGGTTTTGCTACTGTAATACAAAAATAGACTTGACTTTGTGTGGTGGGTTTTTTACCTGAAAAGGTTTTCCCATGTATATCCTATGTCAATCTGTGAATGCTCAATCTTTGTGATATATATTTATTTTACTTGCATTTATTCATCTCAAGTAGTTCTATTATGCTTATTGAACTAAGTTTTTGCTTTACTCCTCTAATGTATTAGTGTTAAGGGAATGTATTCCGCACTACTGGGTCTCTAGATCCATGCATGTTTTTCCCTTCAGTTATCTATGTTTTGGAAGAATTTTTAATGGTTTGTTGCTTTAGAAGGCTGGTTCCAGAGCTACTCTATGTGTCTGCACGATCCGGTTGGACTATTGGAAAGAGTTTTGTGTATGGAAGTTGTTGCAGTTGATGTAGATGTATTTGAAGGTATACAAAGAGGTGTTTTAGTGTTTGGTGAAGTGTGTTATGTGATCCACATGTTATCATCTTATTGTAGATGTGTGTACTTCAAAGTTCATTAGTGTTTTCATTAAGTTTGGTTGACTTGGTATCTACATGTTACATGAAGTATAAGTATAAATTAAGGAAGTGTGTGATTGATCCAAGATGTATTTTTGGGTCATGGTTAAGTATTAATTTGGTCCACTCTCATTCTTATCCACTACGGAAATGTTGATTTGTTGACCTTGTTTGAATTTGTAGGATGAAGATTGTGTAGCCGACCTTGGAGAAAGTTTCTAAGGTTGAATTTGGTATAAATGCAAGTTAAGATGTTGTTAAGAGAAGAAAGTTATGAGTGTGAACTAAGTGTGAAAAAAGTGTGAGAAGAAGAGTGTGCAAAAGTGTGAATTAAGGCAGTAGTACTTCAATGTGTTAGACTCCTGAAAGTAGTGAGTCGATGGTCTCTGTGATTCTTTGATTAAGGTTGTGAGTGTGTGGAACTTGTTGTGGTAAATTTTATATTATCTTTCATTATTTGTGGGCAATGAGCCTCCTTCTAGATAGTGATTCCTATATGTAGGTAGTGAGCCTTTATATCTAGATAGTGAGTCCTTTCTGGGTAGTGAGCCCTCTGGCAATGAGACTTTGTATCCAATTTTGCATTACTATTATATTGTGAGTTAATCCCCATCATGGTTTTTCCTTCATTGGATGTTCCATGTAAATCTAGTGTCTCTAGTGTCTCTAGTATTTGCTTTTTGTTATCTACATTTCATTTTTACATGTAATAAAAAATTAGAGTGGTTATGTAATTGATTAATTTTAGAAGTGAATGTATTTTCATACAACCGATTCACCCCCCCCCCCCTCTCAGTTTTCTTGTGTAATTCAACACTATGAAATTTAGATTGAATTCCTATTTTCATTATCAGCGACAAAATGGACATGATACAAAACATTGTAAGAATCTTAAAATATTGTGCAAGACTTCATTCATTCTTGTCCACTTCAAATTGGATGTGGTAATGATCAATGAAATAAGTCTATTGCCCCTTCTAACCAAAACTTGAAAATATTTTCCGACCCTGTGCAAAATCATAATATTACATTTTTCAAAGCTAGTGAAAATAAGAAGAATGATGTGATGAATGTTGACACAGATGATGAAAACTTGCATACTATTGAAGAAGGTCCTATGTGTTGAAAGAATGGAAAGAGGAATGAAAGTGTTGTCACTGATGTCAACTAATCAGTTGGTTATCTACTAGTTTTTGTTGACTGTATATGTTGAGGATATTTAGAAAATTATATAAAAAGAAGGTTACAAGTTGTCAGTTGTTGAAGATGTTGGTACGGTACTTGTGAACTATGTTTTCTATGTTCTGGCTGAGGTTCGAGAGAATTGTTGTTGGTCCAGATTTCTCTTTACGGTTCTAGAGTTGTGTTTCCTCGGTTCTATTGAAGATGGTTTTGGTATTTGGAAGCATTGAGCTTAATTTATCTATGTGTTTTACACTGGTTTGTTCGACCATGTTTCAAGCACTATCTCTGAAGTTGATGAAGCATGCTGGATCTATTATGGGTCCTGGTGAAGCATGTGTTTTGGTCGCCCTCATTCTAATTCCACCCTAGGATGTTTTACACCGACCTAATTTGAGTTTGAATTTGGATGATTGAATTTGTATCTTTCAGAGTTGGAGATGGTATAAATATAGAATGCGTTAGCAATGAAAAGTGTACATAAGAAAAGAAGGAAGACAAGTGAAAGAGAAGATGTTAATTTGATGCTATTATGAAAGTATGTGAGTTATGTGTGTGGTTGATCAGTGTGAATCTGAACATCGAGTTTCCAGATGTAGTGAGAAGAAGGAGAACTCTATCATTCATGCAATTAGATAAGTGATTGTGGTGGAATCAATTTTTTCATTGTGATTGTTGTCTCTCTATAACAAGTCTTATTTTTCTTCTTTGTATCTTTGTGGTAGTGATTCCTTATTCCAGGTAGTGAACCTTATTTCAAGCAGTGAGACTTTTTGTAATTGATTTTGATATTTCTTATAGTGTGAGCTAATCCTCGTTGTGGTTTTTCCCTCATTAGGTTTTCCACATAAATCTGGTGTTACGACATTTATGTGATAACTTTTCATTTTTGCATTTATAGATAAATAATTTATGAATTATTTGGATTTATTTTTGGTAAATGGTTAAGGAAATTAATTTGGTGACAATTAATTTAGCCCCCCTCTCAATTTTCCTATTCAACAATTGTTATTAGAGCTAGATTCCTTGGTGAAGAGCTTAACCAGTTAAGGAAGTTCCAGGATGGCTAGAAAAATGATCTATGATTATCCAAGGTTTGAAAAAACTAATTATGGTATCTCCAAAGTATTGATGGAAGAATATCTAGAGTATCATGGATATGATGTAGATAAATCTTATAAGAAACCCTACACTCCTCTTGCTAATGGTTCGAGTACACCTTAAGAAATTAAAGCACATGAAGCAAATAATAAGGAAAATTTCATCATGAAGAATAGTCTGGTACATTCTGAGTTGATTAAGCTTCAAAATTTGAAGACAAATAAGGAATTCTAGGATGCTTTAGAAAGAGCACATGATGGTGATGAGAGGGTAAAAGAGGAAAAAATATAGAATTTGGAAACACATTTTTATCTTTTACACATGTTTGAAGATGGGAATGTTAAATCCTATGTACAAATATTGGATGAGGTTGTGGATGGAATACGATCCCTTAGCACTACTATTGATGAAACCAAAATTGTAAAGATGATTTTCAGAACTCTTCCAGATTATTATAGTGAAAAGGTGAGTGCTATTGAGTAGAATATAGATTACAAGGTTTGTACTAAGGATCAAATGCTAAGATTTCTGACATCTTATGAGATGAGGAAGCTGAATTTAAGAAGTGGACTCGGTAAGTATGAAGGTAAATCGCCCTTTAAGTGTTTTATTTATGGAGAAATTGGTCACTATGTTGCAAAGTGTCTGAAAAGAGCTAAAAGGAATAAACAAAGATATGAGAAAGGAAAGAAGATTAATAGAGCTTACTATGTTAATGAGAATGTTAGTATTTCATATGAAGATTCAAAATATGAAGCTCCATATAACAATGAATGCTTGTTCTTGGCGATTATGGATGAACCTACTTCTACTAAATCAGAAAGATAGTCAAAAGAAAGTCGTCTAGAGAAGGAAAAAGAGAAAGAGAAAGAGAAAGAGAAAGAGAAGGAGAAAATGAAGGTACAATTATGTTTGCCCTACATGCTAAACAGGAAATGAATTTTTTTGTAGTTGATAGTGGTTACTCACATCAGATGATTAGTGACAAGATTAAGTTTGTGAAACTTGATAAATATGATGGAGTTCTGGTTATCTTTGGAGATTATACAAGTTCTAAAATCTGTTGGATAGGTTTAGTAAGTTTTGATGGAAAGCATCATACTAATGATCTTTACTATGTTAAGGGTTTAAGGAATAATCTATTGACCATTGGTTAGATGTGCAAAAAATAATATGATCTTATGTTTAAGGATGAGAAATATGAGATTCATAAAGGATCCACAAGATTGATTGCTATGGGAAAGAAATTTGAAGGGAATATTTATCAACTTAAAGATGTTGATGGATGATGTTTATTGACTCAGATAAATGACAATTAGCTATGGAATAGGAGAATGTGTCATATGAATTTTGATAACTTGGAAATAATCAATTTTGTTCAAGCTGTGAGAGATCTACAGAGAATTAAAAATCTTGTAAATGCTATCTACAAGAATCTCTGGTTCGGGAAGCAAACGAGAAGTCATTATAGATCAAGAGAGAAATTTACTATTGGATTGCTAGATTTGGTTCATACAAAAATTTGTGGTCCTATGAGAGTGTGAAGTCTACTTGGTGAAAGGTACTTTATGATTCTCATTGATTATTATTCTATATATACATGGGTTACATATCTAAGAGAGAAATCATATGCATTAGATAGTTTCAAGGAATTCAAGGATATGGTTGAAAATGAAATGAATTTGAAGATTAAATTCTTGAGATATGAGAAAGTGGATAATTCACCTCCTATGAGTTCAATATGTTTTGTGAAGTCCATGGTATAAAGAGACAGCTATCTGCTTTGAGAAATCCTCAAGAAAATGGAGTTGTTGAAAGGAAAAATAGAACAATTCAAGAAGTTGTTAGGTCAATGATCACTGAATCCGAATTACTAGAATTTCACCAGAAAGAAGCTATTCAAATTGTTGTATATGTATCCAATTGAGTTTAGGCAAGAGAAAATAGTACAAAGACTCCCTATGAGCTATGGCATGGAAGAATTCCTACAGTCAAATATTTTAGGGTATTTAGAAGCAAATGATATATCAGAAGAGATGAGGAAACTTTGGGTAAGTTTGATGCAAGAAGTGATGAAGGAATATTTATCGGATACTCTACTAAAAGCAAGGCATATAGATGTTTCAAAAAAATATTGAGGAAAAATGTAGAAATCTCGAATGTGAAGGTTGATGAAATAGTAAATAATTCTATTGATATTTATGGGTATATGTCTAATGAACATGACTATGCAAGAATAGAAGAATTTTTTCAAGGATAGGATAAAGATGAGAAAGAAAAATATAATGAAAGTGAAGAAGATGCTCCGATGATGTCCCCTAGGACACCAAAATATGTACAAAGGAAGCATTCAAAAAGTCAGATTATTGGAGACAAGACAAAGGGTATGTTAACTAGAAGCAAAGCTATTGCTGAAGTAAATTTGTGCTTATTCTCTAAGATTGAGCCAAAGTCAGTACGTGAAACCTATAAGGATAAACATTGGAAGAAAGAAATGAAAGAAGAACTCTTTTAGATTGAGAAGAATCAAACCTGGGAATTGGTCCTAAGAGTGATAGACAAAAATATCATTGGATCAAAATGGGTATTTAGAAACAAGTTGAATGAGAATGGGAAGGTTTTCAGAGACAAAGAAAGGCTTATGTGTAAAGGATACTCGCAAGTAGAAGGTATGTATTTTTAGGAGACTTTTTCTCTGGTAGCAATAATGGAAGCTATAAGGATTTCTTGGCATTAGCTAATTATAAAGATTTCAAAGTCTATTAGATGGATGTCAAGTCAGTATTTTTGAATGGTGAGCTAGAAGAAGAGGTCTACATGGAATAACCATATATGGTGTGTATATTGAAGAAAGATTTATATGGATTTAAGCAAGCTCCTAGAGCCTGGCATGCAAGCCTAGATAATTATTTGAGATAGAAAGGATTTAACCAAGGTACGCAAGACAATAATGTATATTTTAAGACTAAAAATAATAAAATCTTGATTTTTGTATATATTGATGACATTATCTTTGGAGGAAATGAAAAGATGTGCAAGATGTTTGTGGAAGAGATGTAGAAATAATTTAAAATTACTATGTTTGACGAGATGAATTTCTTTCTTGGTCTATGAATTTAATCAATTAGAGGAAGGGATTTCTATTTCACAATCTAAGTATGTGAAAGAGACATTGAAAAGATTTGGAATAGATGGCTCGAAAATGGTAAGTACTCCTATGGTGATGGGTTCCAAGTTGGGTAAGGGTGATGATTCACCTAAGACTGATCAAAGCAAGTATAGATCTATGATTGGTGGAATATTGTATTTGACTACTACTATACCAAATATTATGCATGCGGTTTGTCTTGTGGCTAGATTTCAAGAAGATCCAAAGGAAACACATGTTACAATAGTTAAAAGGATATTCAGATATTCAAATCGCACTCCAAATTATGGATTATGGTATCCTAAAGACACCAAATTTATACTTAGTGCTTATACAGATGCAGATTGGGCTAGATAAAAGATGATAGAAAAAGTACTAGTGGTGGTGCATTCTTTCTTGGATATAGATTCGTCGCATGGTTAAGTAAGAAGCAAGATTCAAGCTCTTTGTCTACTGCTGAAGCTAAGTATATTGATGATGCATCTTGCTATAAACAATTTTTATAGATGAAAGTGACATTGAAGGATATCACAGTGTTCTATGATGATCCTATTTCTATCTTCTGTGATAATACAAGTGAAACTAACATTTCAAAGAATCCTATAATGCACTTGAGAACAAATCATATATCTATTAGGCACCATTTCTTTAGAGAAAAGGTCATGGTGAATGAAGTCAATATTAAGTATGTTTCAACAAAAGATCAGATTGTAGATATATTTATAAAGGATCTTCCTAAAGATACTTTTGAGTATCTCTAGGATAAGCTAGGGTTTATTGCCCCTCCTTTTACAAACTAAGATGTATTTGGAGATGCATCAGTCTGGTGGATTCATGGTTCTATATTTTTGGACTGATGTTTTTGGTGGCTACCTCTCAGAGGAAGAAAACAATTTTTAAGTGTTGTCATTATGATTATTTTGTTTTCATGTCAAAGGAAGTTTGAATGAGCATATGTTTTTCCTTTTCCATTGATGTCAAAGAGGGAGAGAAAGAGAATGTGAAAAAGAGAGAAAGAGCATGTGAAAAAAAAATAAAGTGCATGTGAAGAGGAAAGAAAGATAATAAGAGAAAGTAGGTGATGAGGAAGATGATCTTATAAGTGGGAGAAGAAAAATAAAAATATTGAGAAGTATTTTCAAAGTTGGTTTATGTCTTTGATGGTACTTCACATCATGCGTTTCCATCAATGACAAAGGGGGAGATTGTTGCAAGAATGGAAAGAGGAATGAAAGTGTTTTCATTGATGTCAACTGACCAGCTAGTTCTCTACTAGTTGTTGTTGAATTTATATGTTGAGGATATTGAGAAAATTGTATAAAAATAAGGTTATAGGTTGTCAGCTATTGAGGATGTTGGTCCGTGGTGTACGTTCACCCAAGGACATGAAGGCTTCAAAATAGGTCAATATGTCAAGTAGTGATGTTAGAGTATTTTTGTCTTAGATATGGTATCTTTTCTCTCAATAAGGTCTAATAAGACCATTCACTATGTATTAAGTTGATTTATGGGTCAATTGGGTAAAAGAGTCAAAAGTTGCAAAAAATGTAAAATTGTAAATTACCCAAAAGTTGCAAAATGCTCTATTTTAGGATTTTCAAGGTCAAAGGTAGTTAAATTTTTCTAATAAAATTTTAGTGGTTTATTGGAGTGCATGAAGTGAAATAAGGTCAGTTTCAGACCATTTAAGGTTGCTAGTGGGTCCATTTTGTCAATTTTGAAAAGTTGCTAAAAATAGGTGCATTATGGCAATTTTTGCATGTAATGGAGAATAGATGCTTGTCCATTAAAATAATTGCATGTAACTGATATAAAAATGTGGGATTTTTTTTAAAAAGTCCTTTTAAATGTTTGGAAAGGAGAGTTAATGAAAAATTGAGATTCTTGTACGCCAAAAACTCGTTGTTACACAAAAAATTCTGATTTTCAGTTCATTTTCTTTAGTTGCAGGCCTTGGTATGAATTTTTAAAGGCTCTTTTTTCTCAAAATTTGTTTGGAACAGGAGTGGGACGGATCTAGCTTCAAATTGGATGTGGTTTGATCGAATTTCATCAAGAAAGAAATAAATTACAAGCAATTTACTAACTGCAAGTCTGATTTTCTGAATTAGAGGGTTTGAGAGCTCAAAATGCATAAAAGGCCATTCCACCTATTGTAAATGTTTTATCTCAGTGGAATGGGACAATTTAGGTTTTAATAGGTGTTATAATTCTTGGAGATGGCAGGGGAAGGTTGTTTGAGGTTATGGGCATAAAGTCAAGTTGCAAAATTGAGTGATTTTTGAGTGAAAAAGAGTGAAAAATGGAGGTTTACGGTTGTAAGAGTATGTGACACTTAGGGGAAGAAATTTCTAAAGGTGTCTTAGGTGTGTGTAGACCTATTTAAGAATGTTTGAGTTATTTTCCAAGAGTATTTAGGTCAGGAACTGATATTTTCAAGAAACCCTGGCCAGAAGGGCATAAAAGGGAGATTTTGCAATTGAGTGTTTTAGAAAGTGTTTCTCTATCAAGTGAAGGTGGATTTAGTGGTTTTTGTAGGATTTTTAGTGTTGGCCCACTGATTTTTTTATTTTAGGGAAAGTATAAAGGTAAGTCTATCTGTAAAAGAGGGATTTTTGGGTAGCCTAAAATAGGGGTAGTTTAATGAATCTCCAAAATATTCTTAAGAAACCATTTGAGGTTAATGGGATGTTGTGTCTAGGGTTGAAGAGAGTCTCAAATGAATTTTTTTAGGTTTTTGTATGACCTTTTCTAGAAGTTATTGGGAAAGGGATAGTTTGTGGGGGCTACAAGCCATTTGGTGAGTGTGTGAGTCAAGTTGAGAGAATATAGTTGTGACAATTAATTCCTTGTTTATGTTTGGTCTTTTAGTGTTGGAAAAAGTTGTTTTATTGCTTGGATTAGAATTCTAGGCAATTTTTTGAGTCATCACCACTTTGCTCTACATAAATTGTATCAGAGCATAGTTACTAGATCTTTTTCTTGTGAAAATAAAATCTTGTAAAGATGCCTCTGAAGGGTGATGGTGTTGCTAGAGAGTTGCAAGAGATAAAGGAGAAACATGCAAAGATTTTGGAGTCACACAATGCAGTGTTGGAAAGGCTTACTACCTTGGAAACAAGGAAGATAAGACATGATAATGATGAAAGTGAGACAAAGGAAGAAAATGAAAAATATGAAGATGTTGATGAAGAGTTAGATCTTGAAGGTCAGAGGAGAGAAAATCTGCTAAGGCAGTTAAAGATGATTTAATAAAGATAAAATTTGATCTTCCTATGTATGGTGGTAATTTAAATGAAGAAGACTTGCTTGATTGGATTGCTACTATGGATAATTACTTTGAAATTGAATATGTTTCAGATGAACATATGGTGAAGGTGGCAAAGACTAAACTCAAAGGTCATGCTCCTATATGGTGGGACTATGAACAAGCAGAGAGGAGAAAACAAGGCAAGTCAAGGATTACTTTTTGGGACAAGATGGTACAAAAATTGAAAGGTAAATTTCTTCCAAAAGATTATGAAGTTCAATTGTATAAGAAGTTGCAAGGATTGAAACAAAAAGATCTAGATGTCAAGACATATACATATGAGTTTAATAAACTAAGTATAAGGCAAAGAAGGGATGAGGATGAAGTTGAGAAAGTGGCTAGATACCTAGATGGTTTGAGATTTAATATTCAAGAAGAACTTGTTGTTTCTAAAACAAAGTCTATTGAGGAGTGTTTTCAATTAGCAATCAAGGTGGAAGAAAATATCAAAAGAAGGCAAATGAAATCTATGAGAGGAAGAGGCAATAAAACAAGAGGCAGAGGATCAATGCCTACATCAAAGAAGCCAACTGTGGAACAAGATGAAGCAAGCAAAGGCAAGGAGCAAGGTGTTGATTCTAGAGGAGGTTTTAGAGGTAGAGGTAGATTATATGGTGGTAGAAATTCTAATGATTTTTAGGAAGATGTTATAATTGTAACCAATATGATCATCCATCTTGGAAATGTCTTGACAAGTTTGGTAGTTCATCAAGTGGTGACAAGAGGAATGAAAGGAGGGAACAAACAATTCAAGAAGAGTATTTTGATACTTCAAATTCTATAAGTTTAAGAGCTACTCCTAAAACAGGTGAAATATTGATGATGAGGAAGATTGTATTTAAGGCAACAAAGGAGATGGATACATTATAGAGAAAGAGTCTTTTCAAGACCACATGTAAGTGTAAGAACAAGGTATGGAAAATTGTTATTGATTCTAGTTCTATTGAAAATATGGTGTCAAATGAGATGGTGAGTAAATTAAATTTGCAAAAAGTTTCACATAAGTTGCCATATAAGGTGTCTTGGTTGATTGATGGGAAATATTTGAGGGTTAATGAACAAGCAGTTGTGGGATTCCAGATTGGAGGATATAAAGATAGTGTATTTTTTAATATTCTTCCTATGGATTGTTTTCATTTACTCCTAGATAGGCCTTGGCAATATGAAAGGAATGCATTATATGATAGAAGAGAGAACACATACACTATAGTGAAAGATGGTTGTAAGTTTGTTTTGACTCCTTTGGTTGAAGATGACAAGGGAAAGGATAAGGTGATTATGTATGGAAAGAAAGAGCTTGTAGACATTGGGAATAAGACAAAAAGATAAGTGTTACAGACCGTTCAAGGTTAGAGAATGCTTGGAAAATAGGTGAAAAGGTTGATTTAAGTTTCAAGAAGGAATTGATAGTAAATTGGAATGGTAATGTCTTGGTAGGTACAATGGTGTGCCCTTTGGTTGAGAATAAGTTGAAAGGACAAGGGATGTCTGTAGATATAGTAAGTACAACAGGTTATAAGGACAACATGATGGTACAAAAGGTTGACAAGATAGTAGGAATGATGATTGTGGTAAAAGGACAAGATGGACAAAGAATAGAGGGCAGATGCAAGCATGAAGCTGAAGTGAAAGGGAGGTCAGTTCAAAGAACTACAAAAAATTGTTTGTTTGCAGGTATAGATGAAGAAATATAATGAGGTTTTGGACAAGCGGCTAGTAGAAGACAACAACTAGGTCTTATTGTAGAGTTGGAGACTTATTCAAATGCAAAAAAAAACAAGGAAGTAGGGTAGGTCACAATATCGTTGTTTCTGAACCAAAGGATGGTACATGTAGGTCAAAATCATGTGTAAAGCTTGGAGGAATAGAGGCAATATATAACTCATGTGACATGAGTTCTTTTTTTGTAGGGTTGCATAGTGCAAGTGCACTCAAGGATGATGAAGGCTTCAAAATAGGTCAATATGTCAAGTAGTTATGTTAGAGTCTTTTTGTCCTAGATATCGTATTTTTTCTCTCAATAAGGTCTAATAAGACCATTCAATATGTATTAAGTCGATTTATGGTTGAATTAGGATTTTCAAGGTCAATGGTAGTTAAATATTTGTAATGAAATTTTAGTGGTTTAGTGGGGTGAATGAAGTGCAATAAGGTCATTTTCAGACCATTTAAGGTTGCTAGTGGATCCATTTTGTTAGTTTTGAAAAGTTGCTAAAAATAGGTGCATTATGGCAATTTTGCATGTAAAGGAGAATAGATGCTTCTCCAAAGGTGGGAAAAATGTTAAAAATTCCTTGTACATGTTTGGAAAGGAGAGTTAATAAAAAAATGAGATTCTTGTATGCCAAAAACTCATTGTTACATAGAAATTTCTGATTTTTGTTTCATTTTTTGTAGTTGCAGGCCTTGGTACAAATTCTTACAAGCTCTTTCTTATCAAAATTTGTTTGTAACAGGAGTGGGAAAGATATAGCTTCAAATTGGAGGTGGTTTTATTGAATTTCATCAAGAAAAAAAGAAATTACAAGCAATTTACTAACTGCAGGTCTGATTTTCTGAATTAGAGGGTTTGAGAGCTCAAAATGCATAAAAGGCCATTCCGCCTATTTTAAAGGCTGTATCTCATTGGAAAGGTCCTATTTATGTTTTAATAGGTGTTATAATGCTTGGAGAGGTCAGGGGAACACCGCTTGAGGTTATGGGCATAAAATCAAGTTGCAAAATTGAGTGAGTTTTTAGTGAAAAAGAGTGAAAAATGGAGGTTTAAGGTTGTAAAAGTGTGTGAAACTTGAGGGAAGAAATTTTTGAAGGTGTCTTAGTTGTGTTCAAACCTATTTAATCATGCATGAGTTATTGTCCATGATTATTGAGGTCAGGAACTGATATTTTCAAGAAACCCTCCCTAGAAGGGCATAAAAGGGAGATTTTGCAACGAATGTTTTAGAAAGTGTTTCTCTATCAAGTGAAGGTGGATTTGTAGGATTTTTAGTGCTTCCCCACTAATTTTTTTATTTTAGGGAAATTATAAAGGTGATTCTCTTTGTAAAAGAGGGCTTTTTGGGTAGCGTAAAATAGGGGTAGTTTAATGAATTTCCAAAATATTCTTAAGAAACCATTTGAGGATTTTGGGATGTTGTGTATAGGGTTGAAGAGAGTCTCAAATTAGGTTCTTTAGGTCCTTTTACGACCTTTTCTAGAAGTTTTTTGGAAAATCTAGTTTGTGGGGGCTACAAGCCATTTGTTGAGTGTGTGAGTCAAGTTGAGAGAATAGAGTTGTGACAATTGATTCCTTGTTTATGTTTGGTATTTTAGTGTTGGAAAAAATTGTTTTATTTCTTGGATCAGACTTTTAGGTGATTGGTTGAGTCATCACTACCTTGCTCTACATCAGTCTAGTACTTGTGAACTATGTTTTTTGCGTTTTGGCTGCAGTCTGGGAGAATTATTGTAGGTCTAGATTTCTCCTTATGGTTCTAGAGTTGTGTTGCCCTGGTTCTATTGAAGATTGTTTCAACATTTGGAAGCATCGAGCTTAATTGATCTATGTGTTTTGCACTGGTTTAGTCAACCATGTTGGATCTATTATGGGTCTCGGTGAAGTATGTGTTTGGGTTGCCATCATTCTAATTCCACCCTAGAATTTTTGGCACCGAACCAATTTGAATTTGAGCTGGATGGAAAAATTTGTATCTTTTCAAATTTGGAGATGGTATAAATATAGATGTGTTAGCAATGAAAAGTGTACATAAGAAAAGAAGGAAGATAAGTGAAAGAGTAGACATGACTTTGATGCTATTCTAAAAGTATGTGAGTTATGTGTGTGTTTGATCAGTGTGAAGCTTAACACTGAGTTTCTGCATGCAATGAGAAGAAGGTGAACTCTATCATTCATGCAAGTGGATTAGTGATTGTGTTGGAATTCTTTGCTGCATTGGGATTATTGTCTCTTTGTAACAAGTGTGGATACCAAAATTTGCAAATGTTTAGCACAACTCCAATATCCTCACAGAATAATACAACATTCCTCAAAATAAATGACAAAACTAATCCAAGCATGCAAAGAAGACATGAATTATATTTATTGTATGATGGATTGGTGCTATCCTTTGCGTAGAAGATAGCCCTTTCCCAATCCTTTCCAAATTAAATGATGAAATGGATAAAATTAGTTCTCAAATGAAGAGAATAACTTTGCATCAGATGTTTTTTTGTCAAATTGTGTTGTATGTTGTGTTGTTGAAAAGCCTTGATTTTATAGATTCAAGGTTCAAAGATTGAGTGATATTGGATGAATGTGGGATCATTCATAAGCCAATGACAAGATGCCACTCGTAAATATTTTAGAGGATGAGGAATGTGCAAGTTTTGGCCAATGTTCCATTTTCAAATTTGAATTTTGGCATTGAATGCATATGGTTGAGGGATTTGGGGGGAATTTTGTTTGAACAAAAAAGTCAAACAAGGGGAATTAATGAGGGCATATTTTTTGGGAATATGCCTTGTGAAGAAAATAGGTGTTTTAATAAATAAAATTAAATGATTTGTTGTGCAAGTAGATGGGACATGGGTTAGTCTTAGCATTAATCAGAGATTTGACTAATTAAGCTAGTGATTAGGTGGTGTGACATTTCATTTGCATTTTTGGATTTATTTTAAATCAAATGAGAGGAAAATGAATATTAGCCATTTAATTAAATACATGTGATTTAATTAAATTAGGAAACTTTAGGAGATAATTAAATAATTTGATTTATTTAATTAAAGAGATAACCTTAGTGAATTAATTAAATTGGTTTATTTAATTAATAGATGGAATAATGTTCAATAAAGCATGATTAGATGTATGAGTAAATTGTGCATGTATACACTAAGTATTCTTTGTCTTCTTTGCACTTCTATGGAAATGAGTCATCTGGGCTATAGCCTTGTGGACAATGAGTCTTATTCTAGGAAGTGAGCTTTTTTGTAATCGGTTTTGGTATTCTCTATAGTGTAGCTAATCATCGTTGTGGTTTTTCTTTCATTGGGTTTTCCACATAAATCTAGTGTTACTATGTTTATGTGATAACTTTCAACTTTTGCATTTATAGATAAACCATTTATGTAGTATTTGGATTTAGTTCCAATAAATGGTTAAGCCAATTAATTTGGTGACAATTATTTTACCCCCCCTCTTAGTTATCATGTTCAACACTATGGATAATATTGAAAAAAATCTTGTGAATGATATGGTTGCATTGATCGAAACACATTCTCATAAGGGTTAAACTAAAAAGCCTCTTGAAATTGCTTTCTCATCTAAAATATAATTAGAAATGAACTTGATGGTCCTCTTTACATAGCCACCCTAATCAATGAAAATCCCACTAAAGGGATAATAATTGATCCCATATGTGGAGAGAATGTGATCACTGAAGAATTATCACTGAGTGAAAACTCTATCAAGAAATATACAATAAATTAAAATCATCAATAAAATGCATAATGGTATTTCTCTCCCTATGATGGGATCAATCACCCTTTAAAAATTAAATTAGATGTCTCATTCTCCATCATCCCAATGTTAGATCAGTTTCATGTGAAGTTTGGTTATCCATGGATACACTCCATGGAAGCCATTTTGTTGGTCATACACAAATGTTTAAAGTTTTCGTTTGATAATGAGATCTTTACTATGCACCATAGTGGGTTTAATCTTATGTCTTCCAATGAGAATTTTTCATTGGAATTATTTTTTTCGGAACCTATGGAACCTATTAAACCTTGTGAAGATTTCTTTTTCAAATACTATCAAAATTTTAAGGTGAAATGAATAGCAGAACTATCCCTTAGAAACATGTGTCAACCCATTATTGAACCTACTATCCTTGACAAAACTATGATTGAACCAAAAGACCTTCCAATTAACCAAGATCAACATGAGATAAATCATTTTCCTATCTCCTACAAATGAACAAGAGACAAGTGAAATAATCTTGTCACGCCTCCTAATATAAAAAAAGTTTATGAAGCTAAAGAGAAAGTGATTGAACAACCTCCCATGGTTCCTTCTGAAGAAAATAAACCTATAGTTGATAAACTCGATCATACACAAACACAAATTGAAAATCATACTAAAAGAAACAAAAATGCTAGAGATAGTAGGTGTAGACAACATGCTATTGCTCAAAGGTTAAATGAAGAGAACAAAGACAATCAAAATCCAAAATTAAGTGAGGCAATACCTGATGAGACTCCCTATTTTCTGCAACAAAAAAATCCTATATTGTAACCACAACAAGAGCTAAATCCTTCTTTAGACATTATCATTCGAGCTCTCATTGTGATTAACTTGGACAATGATAATGAAATTACTAAAATAGATGAGGAAGTGCATAACAAGTTGAATACATTGTTTTCCACTTGTATGAGCAACTTGGTGATGACCCTACTATTGCACTCGACATTGTCCCTTTGGCTAGTTTTCCACCTTTCATATACGATGAACAATATTGGGATGCATACAAACTGCTAATAGGTTGAATCACATGTTCCTTACTAGTATTGTCTTTATTTTCTTTTTCATGTTTCTTTTATGTGATTACATGTGTGTAAGGTGATCCCCTATACCATTATGTTTTATGTTTCTCTCTCTTTGTGACATTCCTCTATATGTTTCTAAATTCTTCTCTATGTTGTAAACCTTTATATTTTCTTTTTCATTTTTCTCATTTTGGGGATGAAGCAAGGCTTTGAGACATTTATGTCTCTTCCATGTTGACCCAAAATATTTTCCTTTTATCTCTTTTCTTTGTCTTTTGTTTTCCTTTTGGGGATGACACAAGGCGTCGAGACATTTAGGTCTCTTAAATGTTGACCCAAAAGTTTTTTCTTTGCTTTTTCTCTCTATGTGTCATTCTTCTTGTTCCATGAGTATTTGGGGAATGATTCATACTATTTCAAGCTCTCTAAAAAAATTGTAGCAAAAAAATACTGACCTTGAATCTATGGATCCCTTATGTGATTTTGGGATTTCATTTTGTGGGAAACCCCTTTTTATGATGTAGCTTCATTTGGAAACATATGACTTGGCATAGGTCTTTCCAACTAAGCTCTCATGTCCTCTTTATTGTTAGCATTTATCATGTTCTACTTTAAAGTAATTTCTCACAACATGGTTTTTAGCAATTTCTTTAAAGTGGGGGCATACATTGGCATTATTCTTTTACAACTCATGTTTCATGTGATGTGTCTTTCTCTTTATGATCACATTGGGTGTGATTTCCTTCATGAGTGTGATATATCTTAGCATATTATATTCCTCTTAGTGGATTAATTTGAAACACTACATCCCCTAAGCTCTGAATCTTCTATTCTTTGATTGGTCCTCTCTTGGAGATATTAGGTGCAATGTTCCCTAATTTAAGACCTTACATGAACTAAGAAAAAATCCTTTGAATGTACCTTACACTATTTCACATATATAATATCTATTATATGGATACCTTGCATAAAAAAACTTTTCTTCCTAGTGGAGACATCTTGTTTGTTCATGGGTGTTAAACATATAAATTTTTTATTTACTCATGAATCATTTTGTTCATGTTGTGTGGCACCTTATCAAATTTATCAAGAGTTATAGCTTTGGTATTGTTAGAATATGGGATTAAAATTTAGGCATGACTTTCCCATAGCCACTTTCTTATCTTTGTGAGTGCATACTGGTTGTATGCATATGTGTCTTTGGGGGCTCACCTAGTGGACACCCTAAGGTTCCACTAGACCTTGTATGCATGTGTTTGGTTTTCATAGGGAACATCGTGTTCCACTTGTAAATTTTTCTGGACAAAGAACTTAGATTTGATCCACATTGCATTGGATAAAAAGTCGAAGCTTAATCCAATCCCCTTTTTGTTTTTTTTTCTCTCTTCTTTATGTCTATGGTAGTGTATGCTTGTGCCTTGTTGTTTCTCCTTACATTAATCACATGTATGTTCTCTTGTGCCTATGTTGGTTTTCAATGGGATCTTGATACTAGGGGCTTGTGCAACCCTCTTGATCATTATTGTCCTATCTCATTCGCATTGGTACACTTGGACCCCTCTTAGTGATATTTTGTCTACTTTAGTGTGAGTTTGAATCAAGTTCCTCCTATCACTAAAGTGGGGGCTAAATTTATTGTATAAAAATGTATCCCTTTATATTTTAACACTTGTTTGGGCCCTCCCTGCTAAAATTGGGCTTCTTTATGCTTCATTTGGTCCTATTCTACATCCACAAGCCTTATTTAATGTATCTTTTGGAGGATAATCCCAACACTTAATAAATGACCAATCATAATTCATGTGTTTGGGTTATGTGTCTCAAATTTGGTGATTTGAGACTCATACACCACCTTGGGTGTATGGGTCCCACCTAAGTTTCATGGTGTGATCCTAGATTTGGTATAGAAATTTTTGTTTGAAATTTGTCCCAAGCCTAGGCTACTGGGACCCATACACCCCAACTAGCCTATGAGTCCAAATTTATCTTGGACCTATTTTGAATTCAATTATTGGTGGTATTTTATTCTCATATATCTAATGTTTTCTTATAGTGTTGTAATTCAAGAAATTTTGCATAAACAAGTATAAATACAAGTTTATTTCACATAATTTAACCTAAACAATTGTAACAATCCTAGAAATTTTCATGAGAAAGCGTGATTTAGAAATTCAAGTATTCAAGCAAAATATAAAATTTATGATCAATAATCATTTAATAGAATTCAAGAGTTTATTATCAAGAATTTTGGAGCTATATTCAAGATTCAAGCATCATGTATGTTTTTGAGCTAACATTTGTAATGTAGGGTTTCATGATTCAAGCAAGCATTTAAAGGAATTATTTCATATCAAAAATAAAGATTCAAGATTTACATTAATGCTATCCATTTCATACAATACTGTAGTGTTTATTTCAATAGTTTGGTTATTTGAAATATTGCATATTGTTCATTCATCATTCCTTCATTATATTTCATTTCATTTCAAGGTTTGATTACCAAAACGGGGTTTGACCAATGAAAACCCCTATCCGCTAACAAATAACCATTTTTCTCTCCTCTACATGTGTGATTACAGATCTATGTGTTTTGGATCTTGAAGATCCTTTAAAGACTAAGTTACAAGATTGAAGAAAGTTGTAAAAGTTGTGAAGAAGTTGCCATCTTCATGGAAAGTCACCTATAGGCTAGAATTTAGAGTTTCAGACTCAAAGATTAGACATGAGAGAAGCTATAGAAGACCACTAGAGGATACTAGAGTTTCAACTAAACCCTAATACTGGGATTTAATCACCACCTTGGATGTATGAGTCCCATTATACCACTTTTCAATCATTTTTTGTAGATCCTAGTTTACTAGCTGCAGATTTGGGTTTCAACCCAAAACCCTAAACTAGGACTACATTGCTCATCCTAGAATATGAGTCCAATTTCACATCAAAATTCATATTTTTGGGATCACAAAAATTGTTTAAGATACCTCCAATTTTCTAGCTGCCCCTATGTTCATTCTTAGTTCATTATTCTGATTTGAAGTTTTATTTCCTAAGTTATATAGCTATATTTTCATATTAGTTGCATTTCCTTCTTTCTAAGAATTTTATTAGTGATGAACTCACTTTTAATTACACCAAATGAGACCTTGTATAAATCTATTTTCTTAATTGGATCACTAGGTTAATACCTCTAGGGTTTGCTTGAATGAACTTAGAGCAAAATAGGAAAGGCACTCCATTCCCCCCTTGTTTTTGCTTCATCTCCTAAAAGGTGGAGCACCCTATTTCATTATGTTCAAGAAGAAATTTAATAGTAACCTAACAAGGTTTGCATTACCAAATCATTCCTTAATAATCAATCAGACCCAAAATATGTTTAAATTATAAATAGTTATTTTCGTTATAATATTGCAATACTAACTAAACCAATCAACGAATGTTGGTTCTTAATCCAAATGTTAGTACAAGAGGAATGGTTTTTTTCTGAAGGAGAATCATAATTAATTTATGAGGATTAGGTATTGATGATTAATAAACTTGATAACACATATAGTTACTTTAGTGAGAAAAAATTAAGCTAAATTGTTAGATAATTTTCTTATTATGGAACACTATACCAAATATCATGTGAGAACTCCATATTTGATAAGAATGTCCAAAATTCTTCTATCAACCAAAATATCTAAAAATGATCTATAAGAGAACTTAAGTGGATTTAAAATTTATTTAAGAGAAATTAATCACAAATGGTGAATTTAAATACAAATGATTATATGATTGATGTGGCTAGAATGGCTTATATTATGATATTGGACTCAATGATAAATGAATTTTCATATTTTCATATGATGGTTGATGTGAAGTAATCTTAAGTTAATTGATTTGATTATGGGTGTCTTAGATCTAAAAGAGGAGATTTATTTGTCAAGAAAAACAAAAATCCTAAGGAATGATGGAAGAAGTAAATGGGAAAGTGAAGATTCAATTCTAGATCTAGATGTGGGAAAATAACCTAATGCAAGAATTCATAAATTAAGTTTTAAGAATTTTAAAGCATGAAATAATGGGATTAGTTTTGAGTATAGTTGATATAAATAATAAAGGATAATATTATAAATGGAAAGAGTCAATAAAATCTAGACACTATAATCTGAATTGAGGGATTACCATTAGGATTTCATCAACCAAAAGAATACATGACTACTATATGCTAATAGCCCATGTGCAAAAGATATTTTGATTGCCACATGTTTGATGTTGTAACTAGCCTCTATCTTAGTTTTATAAAACGTATAAGGTTATCTTTTATCGAGGGTAAAAATTATTGTGATGATATAGCTTGAATTGGAACATTACAAATTTAACTTCTATTTCATATTTTATATTCATTTTAGTAAAGATGTGTACATACTGTAGAGGTTTTTAGAGCTAAAGAAAAACCAAGGTCATTCCTAATTTCAAATCTTAAATGAATATAAGTTATTTATCTTGGTGAAATAATCAAATTGCTACACCATTTTTGGGTGCACTTTTAGCATATTTTATCGGTGAACAGTTAAATTCTTTAAAATATTGCACTATTCTGTATGTTGATTTGAGATACTCAAGTGAAATAAAAATCACTATATGCTTTTAATATTTGAACTAATTAAATTTCTTATGCTCCTTCCTCTCTTTTGTTAATATTTTGTAATTTCTTTTAGATGAGTTAATTTCAACTAATTCTGAAAGTGATAGATGCAAAAATTTTCAAGATAAATATAATCACTTTCAAGCTATAATCATTTAATTTTGAGTACATGCAAGTCCCCATGTGAAAAAAAATAATTAAACAACGATCCCTCAGTGAACCTAGTGATTGAAAACCTAAGACTCTTGAGCCTTGGGATAACTGATTCCTAACTATATTAGCAAATCTTTCAAGATATATTGGATTTTTTCGATAAATCTATCTATATGTTGTGTGAGTAATATCCTCATCAAAAAAAGTGGCACTATAAAGAGATCTAGTAAAAGGAAAATTTTGAAAAGTTCTTATTGTATGCTTACTCATAATAATATTTTCAAGATTTCATTTAGAGATAGTAGATCTCACTTAAAATCAAGTTTCACACAAAAAAGAGTACTAGAAGTTTCAAATAATAGGTTATTATGGAAATGTCAAAATATATCATATTGTATAATAAGTACACCTTTCATATGGATTCTTTGTTATTTTAAAGAATGTTGAGTAAAATTTTGGTTCCCCAAAGGTCAAATGAATTTAGATTATCAAAAGGGTGTAGAATTCATATAAATTTGGAACATAATGAGATTGGTTATATAGATTTCCTCATAAGAATGGATTTGGTGACAAGAAAGTTGATTTCTCTCCTGGAAGTATACAAATAAAAAATTAATGTTGAAAATACACCTAAATCAATAGTCACGAAAGATAAGGTAAGGAAAGTTAAAGGATTCATATAAAATATTGCTAATATTGATAACCAATTTTTAGATTGATGTGAAAATGTAGGGATAAGCTTTATCAAGATAGATGAATTTTAGAAGATTATATTACAGATGCTCTCAGAAGAGAACAATGAATTTCAATAATACTTCTAGTTTGGTCAACATGTAATAGGTACTAGAGACTCATATTTGGGAATCGGGGTAGGTTTTGTTCCTTGTGTCTAGTGAATCATGTCTAAAAGGAAAAATCCTTGTATACTCACTTATTTAAAAGAAATGGGAGATAGTTGTAGATTATAACTACCTCTGACATGTTATTAAATTGTCAAATTTATTAAATATTTTCTCTTATTGTTGGAACCATGGGCATTTATTATTTTAATGTTCAACGAAATTCATAAAATTTGACATGTGTTAGCACTATGCACTTTCTCACCTACCCAATAGAATCTATTCTCAACATGTTGCATAGGCTCGTACCACATGGAAGCTTCGCTTTCCACCCTTCAAGGTCCAAGCCCATAAATTTTGAAGGTGCCACATTATGGGTAGGTGCAAGTGCAAGGGTGTTTTGAGTTTAAAAATACTCAAAGGTGTTCCATTGGCCCAAGGTCGGTTGGAGGAGCTTGCAAGTGATGCCACAAATCAGGGTTAAGAATGATGATGACCTAGAATGTTTTCATCTAAATTGACATGTAGGTATAATGGAGAGAGTGGGTTTCCATCTGGCACTATCACCATGAAGTGAGGAAGCTATGATTTCCCACTCACATAGTTGCAAGGACCACATGATGATGGATATCATGGGAAGCATGAGGATGAAATATTTTTCATGGCAATAATCTCCTTTGGTGGGGGTATTCTCTATTTATGCTTTTTTTCTCTTGGTTTTAGTGATTCCTTCCATATTATTGAAGGACATAGGACATAACTCAGATTGAAATATTGTAACACAATATACCTTAGTATGATATTTTCTTGAGAATATAAACTGAATATACAAAAATATGACTTATTTTCCTTTTCTATGTGTTTTTCTTTATCTATTCTTGCTGAATTCCATATTTCGTGTCTATTTGAAGTGTTAGCAATTGTGGGTTTTTCTATTATAGCTTTTAGAATTTTAGTTACCTTAATACATACAAATTTTTAATCATGTTTAATACTCTTCCAAAATTATATAGAAATTTGTTTAATTTATATTTTATTATGCTATATCAGGTTTGAAATGTTGTAACAATATTGGCACATCACTTTAGAATAGCTTATACTATACTTTATCTTTTATTCATTCTTTGTTTTCCTTCCCTATTCTAACACAATGAAGATTCAAATTCTAAAATATTGGAGGTTATACTAAAAACCTCATCTTAGTCTCCCATTTGCAAAATTTTCCATAAGATATTTTTCTTAGGCATCAACTTTAGAGATCAATAATTAATTTTGGCATGCACAATGGGACCAGAATACTTAAATCTAATGAAGAGGTAGGTTTATGAGTTAGAGACTCATCACTAGATTATTGAAAACCTATATTCCTAGATTAATCATACATTTGTTAATGATTATCAGATGACAAAGAACTGGAGGAAGCCGAGTAACACAAACACTCGTGCAAGCTCAAGCATAGCAGGTGCAAACTTTGAAGGTTTCTATAAATTTTGTTGCATGGAATAGTAGTGTCTCACTCATTCCTCCAAATCCTCTAGAAATGTGGGATCCCATTTGTGCTAACTCTCTAAAAGCACTCCTTAAGATAATGAGATAAGACTTTAAACCACTGGTAGAATATCTACAAGATGGCACCAATGTGTGTATGATGAATCATGTGACAAAGAAAATTATGGAACTAAGGCTCATTTTTGCTTCATTGAAAGAGAAATCCTTAGATTGGTATAGATCACTAGCCCCTGACATAATTGCTACATGGGATCAACTTAGGGATATTGTTTTTGAAAGATTCATAGAGCAAGGCAACATGTCTTCCTTACTCTAGAAAATAATAACCATTAAAAGGACTCCTCAAGAATATCTTATGGATTTCAACACCAAGTTTCACAAAACATGGAAAAGAATCCCCTTAATAACTAGACTTCTAGTAGGTATGGATATTATTTTCTACCTAGAGGCTTTTAACTCTGAAATAGTCATAATGATTTAGTCATTGGGAGGACAGACCTTTCTAGATGCATTTGACTTGGTCATTAGAGCTAAGAAAAATCTTATAGATGCTACAAAGCTCCCTCCCCAGCTGCCTATATTGGTTTTCCTTGAAATACCACCTCTTACATGCTTTCTTCATTGTATGTATATTCCAACTCATAGACTAATGTAGTTTCTCTCATATCCTTAGCTATAGAATTCAGAAATATGAATAATTTACTATAAAAAAAATTAAATGAGATACTTAACCTCAAAAGGTAGAAACTTACACTGCCTAAGACCCCTTAAAAAAAATTTCAAGGAAAAATAGCCCCTTCTAGAATAGTCAATACCAAGGAGGAGCATAGAAAAATAACCAAATTTATCCTTCAAATTAGATAGTCCTAGTTTTGATTGCACTATAATTTATACCGAAAAATCATAATAAAGACTTGATGGTAGGTCAAAATAACTTGGCATATGTCACTAATTCATGGTGTTTCCCTTTAAATAACCCTCACATGCCTCAAAATTTCCCAAGGGGTAACCTCCAATAGAGGATCTCAAAACAATGAAATCAAGAAATTGTTGTTGATACAAGAATAGGTGCCTATCAATTCCCAAGAGTTGAAAATGCTATCCTAGTAGCATAGATGCAAGGCATGTCCCTTGAGAAAGAAGGGGAAATTTCTTCAAACCATGATCTATCTTCTTGGATGGATGGAGAGGATGTAGAATTCAAAAATGACACGTCAACTTGCAAAACCCTACAAGTTCAATCAAATTATTATACCTAGTCCAAAATGAGGTTGATCGAAGAGCATGTACCTATTATGATGCAACCTAAGATAGTCCTTTAAAAGAGCTTGGAACCATAGGTAGTAGTCCCAATTTTCTAGAAGAAAAGTGAGGTGACAGTGAGCAAGGTAAAGGAATCCAAATCCCAAATCATTGGACCACTCAATGTAGTGGAACAATTGGTGAAGGCCCCAACACATGTCTCTTTCTAGGATATTTTGGCTATCCTACAACAAAAGTAATTGTTGTGAGATGATTTAGAAGAAGATAAAAGACTACCACATGCTAATGCAATCCTATAACCCAATCAGGAGAAAGTAAAATAGCTAGTTCAAGAGTCACAAGCTTCGAGAGTTGTGAAATTCATAAGCACAAAGGAAAAGGTGGTGAAGGAGGAGGCAAGTAATCCAAAACCTACCCCATTTTTTTCACCCTCTTTGTAGGGGATACATTTCTACATAATTCTATGATTGACTCTAGTGACAACACCAAAATTATTCCTAAATTGATTGTAGATTCATTAAAATTAGAATATGATCCCCTTGATAGAGGAATTATGAAATTAGATGGAAAATGGGTTCAATTCATAGGTCTAATCAAAAGCATCCCCTTGACCCTATATTCAAGTCCCAACATTAAAATTTCAAGTTGTGTTCTTCTAGAGATTTCACAGTTAATATTGGAGGATATTTGTCTTTGGATTGGTCCCATCTAGTCCTAAGAACCAAGCATGGTTCTAAGATGAAAGTGCTATTATAACTCTTACGCTTGAAGTACATAGCATATGATGTTATGATGAAATTTGAGGCTACACATACATCCTTTTCAAGGAATGAAATGTATTATGTAGAGATGCTACAAGATGAATGGGTTACTAGACATAGAATCCTCGATGAAAAATTCATAATAAATGAATTCATGAGGAGTGACCCATTCAAAAATTATGATGCTACTAGAATTGGCACATACATGATTTATGATGAAGATCAAGTCATCCCACAAGTGACTAAGAGATAAGAAATCCACCTTGAAAACACAAATGATGAATCCGGCCTATGCACCCTGCACTTTGATCATCCAAGAAGCAAGGTAGGTTCTACAATCTATATCTACCTAGTATCCCCTCTCAAAGCCTTTTGGTTTTGATTCACATGCATAAATAATGAATTCGAGTATGAAGGCCTAGTCCATCATTTGAGTCTGGTAGAGCGAATGGAAATCAAAAGGATAAAGGTCTTTAGAGAGTTAGAGTTAGTGATCAAATGGATCAAAGTGATATCATCATCAAAATAATTAAGCATGCCATCCTATTTCCATAGGGTGTGGGACATAATTGAAGGGTTTGAAGCCTTCAATATCCAAGTAATCTAAAGATCTCAATTTTTTTTAGCAGATAGGATGACCATTTTCAGTTCTTAATTTGACCTAGTAATAGACCTATTGTCAAACTAGCATGCAGTGTGGGTGATTATAAGACTAGATATTCTTGGTAATGATCGAAACTACCAAGAATTTTAGAGTGATACTCAGATTGCCACATTTATTCAACATTTCAGTGAGTTTGTGAAGCAATTACAACATAATATTGAAGATTCATATGAAGATCAAATTATCTAGCTCAGAACCAACAAGATTTTGAAGGGTTTAATCACTCTAGAGAATATTTTTGATTTTGATGATGCCGAAAGGGACAAAATAAAGTTCATTGTGAACAAAGGAGATTAATCTGATCTATATGTCAGAGGTGGAAGAAAGTTGAAGGTAGGGAAAAATTTTCCTCAAAGAGAGAAAGAAAATTTAATATCTTTCTACATTGATTATGACAAGGTTATGGCATGGACCAATTATGACCTAAATGGTTATGACCCTAGTGTTATCCAATAAACTATAGATTTAGTTGAAGGAGCTAAACCCATCTGCCATAAATAAAGGTTGATCAATCAAAAAATAGAATCTCTCATGGCCCAAGAGTTGAGAAAAATTATCGATTCCAAGATCATATATCACATTAAAAATTATACTTGGGTATCTTATTTTATTCCTATTCAAAAAAAGAATGAAAACATTCGATTGTGTGTGGAATTTAGAGAGTTAAATATAGAATCTCTAAAAGATCACTATCCCCTTCCTTCCATGGAGTATATTATTCAACCTAAATAGTAGGATCATAGATGTTTTCCTTACTAGATGGTTTCTCTAGATACAATCAAGGCTCAAAGAAGAGCATCAACATAAAACTGTGTTTACCACTGAGTGGGGAACATTTGCATATGTCAAGATTCCTTTCATCCTATGAAATGCATGGGCCAACTTTCAGACAAAAATCGGTGTCACTTTCAAAGATTTGATCAATTTTATCATTCTTATATATATGCATGACCTGATAGTATTCTCCAAGTATAAGGATTATCATTTCAACCATTTGGAGAAGTTTTTCTAGAGGTTCCAAGAGTTTTGGGTGTCTTTGAACCCCAAAAATATGTTTTTAGAGTCCCATAGGGCAATTTGTTTGCTTATGTAGTCTCTAAAGAAGAAATTTCCATAGAATTCGAGAAGGTGAAAGCCATAAAGGAATTGCCCCTACTAGTGAATAAGAAAGGAGACACATATTTCTTGGGAAAAAATAATTTCATCAGTAGATTTGTCTCTCACTTTGTTGGGCTGGTCAATCCTATTACCCTTATGCTAAATGACTTAGGTTTTAAATGGACTCTAGAGGGTAGAGCCACGTATGAAAAAAATAAAAGAAGAAATTTCTTCCACCTTAGTGTTGGTAAATCCTGAATTATCAAAAGAGTTCATCACGTATGTCGATGGTGGTGAACATAGCATCATAGTAGTGCTTACACAAAAAGATCAAAAGGAGAAGGGAGAGCATCTAATTGCTTTCTATTTGAGGACCCTATGAGGGCATGAGACCAAATATAACTTTGTTGAAAAAAAAGCATTCACCATTGTCAAGGCCCTCAAGAAATTTAGGAACCTAGTGTCAGGAAGCAAAATAATGGTTTATGTGGCTCACTCTAGAATCAAAGAATACATTGTGGAGGGGGAGATCAAAAAAATATTGGAGTATGATAACAAGGTCAATCTAATGAAATTAATCAGGCAAAGAGGAATTTATGATTATTTGGCCAATGAAATCAAGTCCCCCATTGAAGAAGAACATTTGGAAGAAGTGTTGGTTAATTAGTTTGAACTGGAGAAGTCCTAGGTTACAAATAGGACCCAATTCATAGAGATTGGTAAATGTCTAAAAATCCTCCCATACGATAAAAAGTGGCTCTACAAATTGCAAGGCGTTGGCTATGTGTTAATAGAAAGATTTCTCTTCAAGAGGAACTTCGATGTAGTACTACTTCGATGAGTGGATGGACACCAAGCTAGTAGGATTTTACATGAATTTCACAATAGTATAGAGGGTGGTAATTTCTCTACAAAAACAACCACCATGAAGATAATGCATGTGAGATACTATTGACCAACCTTATTTGTGGATTGTCATAGCCTCGTGAGAAAATGTCAATAGTGCTAGTTCTTTTTTGGCAACTAGGAAAATTTAGCTTTCCCTCTCAACCCATTAGTGATTGATGAGTCATTTGATTAGTGGGGTTTAGAATTCATCAGAATGATCAATTTCATGTTGAGCACCAGGGTATGTGCAAGATCATGATGGGCCAAAAAGTGGCGATATGTAAGTGATATAATGGCCCATGTGGCTGATGACCTTTTTTTTACCCAAAATTGATGAAACAAGAAGGGTTTCTAAAGGATATTCTCAACTTTCCACCAATATAAATTAATCTTTAATTTGAATTTAATAAATAATTATTATTCATTTTCTATTTGAATTACGACTAAAGTCATAATTGATAGGCTGATTGAAAAAACTATATATCTTTCAAATGATATCACATTTTTTGAATCTGAAACATGTGTCACATTATATGCTTTACATACTATAGGATTAAAAAAGAAAAACTGAATTTCATGAAGTTTCAACCAAGTGAAGGTAGTCAGACATATGATTTTTTATATTTTGTAAAAGTTGAAATCAAAAATTCATAGTTAATTATTTAATTGGAAATAAATTACAAAAAAATATGCATCACATTGAGAAATGAGTCATCTACGCATTTTTATTATTTTTAAAAGTTGTAATAAAAAAATAATAATTAGTTATTTACTTGGAAAAAAATAACAAAAAAAGATGCATCACATCGGGACATGTGTCCTCTACTTATATCTAAAATATTATAAAAAAATATCATCATTTTATTGTGGTTAGGGTTGTAAGACAGACACCTTATTTTTTCCCTAAAATTTAAGTACTACTCCATTGAAATTTCAAATTTTCACCAAATAGATTTTTTATTTTTTTAAATAAACCTAGTAGTTTAGAAACTACATTCAATTTTCTATAGATTCTATTCTTACATATTTTTGAAATAATATAGATAACTTATTCAAAATTTTACATCAAGTTTCCTAACTCTGATTTTTTGAATTTTTATTGCCACTTAAGGGCATATTTTTTCCATGATGATCCTGCACATACCCACCAGACACAAGTGGATTCTAATGGCCATAGAATACTTCACCAGATGGTTAGAAGAAGTTCCCCTAAAAGGATCCAAATAGAATTGTAGTGTAGGAGAATGTATCCCTTTACATTTTCATACTTGTTTGGGTCCCCCTTGCTAAAATTGGGCTTCTTTATGCCTCATTTGGTCATATTTTTCATCCACAAGCCTTACTAAATGCATGTTTTTTAGGATAATCCTGACACATATCAAATAACCAATCATAATTCAGTGATTTTTTATTGTATGGCCCAAATTTAGTGATCTAGGACTCATATGCCACCTTGGGCATATGGGTACTACCTCAGTTTCAGGGCTTGGTCCTGAATTTGGCATAGAACTTAACAATTATTGAAATATGTGTCCCAAGCTTAGCCTATTGGGACTGATACACCCCAACTAGCATATGAGTCCTTCTTAGCTTGGACCTATTTTGAACTCAAATTATTGGTGGGATTTTATTCTCTTGGATTTGATGTCGGATTGTAGTGTTGTAATTTAAGGAAATTTAGCATAAAAAAATATACATACAAAGTTATTTCACATATTTTCTCCTATCAAGTTGATGAAAGAATTCTTATACCAAGTTTATGAGATCAAGAGAATTCAAGAGTTGATTGTCAAGAATTTTGGAGCTATATTCAAGATTCAAGCATCATGTCAAAGTCACCATGCATCATGTTTGTTTTTGAGCTAACATTTGTGATATAGGTTCTTATGATTCAAGCAAGAATTCAAGCCAAGATTCATAACATGCAATCAAGAGTCAAGATCTACATTCATGCTAGATATTTCATACAAGATTTCAATACTTATTCCAAGGGTTTGGTGAGTTGCAACATTGCATATTATTCATTCATCATTCCTTCATTCTATTTCTATTCATTTCAAGGTTTGATTACAAAAATGGGGTTTGACCAAGGAAAACCCCTGTCCACTAACAAAAAAACATGTTCCCCTCTCTTTAATGTGTGATTTAGAGATCTAGGTTTAAGATCCACTGAAGAGAAATATTGGAGAAAGTTTTCAAAGTTGCAAAGTTGTCAAAGTTGTCAGATTCCTTCCAAGATTACACAAAGTCACCTATAGGTCAAAATTCAAAGTTTCTAACTAGGAGATTGGAAAGGAGAGAAGCTACAAAATATCACTAGAGAATATCATAGTTTTGGATCAACCCTGATAGTAGGACTAAATTACCACTTGTGGTGTATGATTCATAGTATACCACTTTTTTAGAGATTTCCTGTAGATCTCACTTTACCAGTTGTAGATTTTGATTTTGGCCCGAAACCCTAAACTAGGACTAAATCACCCCTACTAGCGTATGAGTCCAAATATTATTCAATATGCATAATTTCATGATTACATACCTTGTTTCAAGCATATTTAGTTTTCCAAGTACACCTCTGTTTATCTTTAGTTTTCTATTTTGATTTGAGTTAATTTTCTAGGTCATATAGTTTGGTTTTGCAAGTTACTTTCATTTCTTGTCTTTCTATTCCTTTGCTTAGTGATGAAGCCCCTTTTTTCTTTAATTACACCTAAGTAAACCATCCTAACCTTATTCCATTCCTCAATTGAGTCAATTGGTTGAGGGATTTTGGTTTCCTTTAACGAACTAGTGTGAAATAGGAGAGGCCCTTACCCCTAGTTCCATCTCCTAAAAGGTGGAACACCTAGATATTCCAATGTGTTCAAGAATGAAATCCTCAGATTGCAAAAGGAATCAGTGGATCTTTTTGGCTCCTCAAAAACCATTATTTCCAATAATGGAAGATCTTTCCTTAGCTCAAAATTTTAAAAATTTGCATTAAGGAAAAATAATTTCTTAAGACCTCATCAAATTACTATCTATAGAGGAATGAGCTAGCGAAATCCAAAATTAATGATTTGGTAAGTCTAATCTAGTGAATAGGTGTTGATCATTAGAGGTAATGATACAAGTACCTAAGAACAACACTCTAGGTAGACAGGATTACTCCTAAGAAGGTGTTAAAGATATCTCCATATGAGTTGGTTTATGGGAAAGAGGTGGTGTTTCTAATCTCCACAAACATCTCGATATTACTTAAATCTCTAGATATTGAGGAAGATGGAGATATGGAAGTGATATTGAAAAAGCTACTTAGCATCTAGGAAGGTTAAGAGAAATCTCATGATGCTATGACTAGTCACTAATGGGTGGTCAAAAATGGTTTGACAAGAATGCATTTGACCTCAGTTTTAGAGAGGTTGATTTGGTCCAAAAGTATGATGAATGAGTTGCTAAGCCAAGTCAACACGCTAAGCTTGGTTCAATATGGAAAGGTTTGTTCTGAATTTCTAGTTGCATAGAGACTACCACATTTGAATTTGAAGATATGAATGGAAAATATCTTTAGATTCTAGTGAATGAAATCAATTTAAAAAAACTAGTTAAAGCTTGGTCTTTTATGAGACCCCTTGTAAATAGCCTATTTTATTTTGTGTGCATTTTTACTTTTCAGTAATCATAGTTGGTGTAGGAAATTTGGTTTCCTTTCCAAGTGTTTTTCCACCCTATCATCCCTTAAAAAAAATCATGAGGGGTGCCTCCTTAACAACCACTTTAACTACTTTTATTGCAAGTATGCCACTTTTTATCTCGCACTACTTTCCCAGCATTGTGGTCCCCGAAAAGGCAGTACCATGAGTCACATAATCTCCATCCACTATGATGTTTGTTTCCCATAAGAAATATAGAATTAAATTTAGATGAGTAGCACTAAAAATGATATTTAAATGTTGTTTCCTCTAACTCATTTGCATTATTTCAAGAGTGCAAGAAGAGTTGAAGAGAAATTTGTGAATTTTTCCAAGTCTAGAGTGAAAAAGTGTGAATTTTCCAAAAGATTTCTAAATAGAGTAAAGGATTGAGAATTCAAGAAAATTAAGAGCAATTGACCCAGAAAATTCAACTTATAGTATTCAAGCGAAAGGTGTGGGTCCCTTCCCTGAGTTTTTATGCAGAAAAACATTCACCTCTTCTCTAACCTTTCCTGAGCCAAAAATGCCCAACAATAGAAAATAGGATAAAGGGACCTCAAGGAGTTCCAATGTGGTCTCATACTATGCTGAAAAAATCCATTACCCCAAGTTCAACAAAAACCCCAAGCATCTTTTCCAAGGAGCTTATGAAATAATGATGAGTAGAGAAAAGAAAGGCGAATATGATTCTTTGGGTGTCCAATTGTGGAATTATGGTTTTCCATAGTTCATGCTACATGTGGTTCACCCTTGTCTAGATTTGGGTGATGCCTATGCATCTTTATATGACCCCAAGGATAAAATTCTAGCTGGGAATCATCCTAAACTAGTTTTAAGTGCTCAAGCTATTCCAGATATGCTTTTTTTCCTTTAAGCTCATCTATGTAGATACACATATAGAAAAAGTTGGAATATTATTAGATAGGTTGGAGAGGTCAGTTGAGGTTTTTCAATCATGAGCCCATGAGAGACAAATGATATGACACACAAATGTCCAAGGTTAATGCTATGTACAAAGCCTTCCATTTTTTAGGATATGCAAGATGCATTTTATATGCTTGTTTTTTTTTTGGCCTAGACAATGATATGAAGGTTCATGAGTTTCAGTTGGCAATGGGTTTCCACTTGAGGAAAAAGAGGGTTTTAGGATATACTTCACAAATATTATTTAAGATTCCATGCATAATCAACTAGCGGCCTATTGAAAGCAATTCACTTTTAGGTGTTCATCTTTCTCGGTTCATATGTTACTTCATCAAAATGTTGATTTCTCCAAATCATACATGAAATTAGCCATTGGAGATGAATCTAACCATCAAAGGGAAAACCATGTATCTGCATGGACTCATATGTTGTCTGCTACATATGACTGCTACAAATTCTCCAAGTTGTTCTTAATTCTAGTTCTCTTGGATTTAATTCACAAAGAGAACCTAGTCAGAATTATAGAGCATCAGAGAGAATAGATGGAAAAACATATACCTTCTTGCGATTGGTTCTTTGGAAACAATTTTACTTTTTTAAGGATGCAAGGTTTTAAGGGGATCCTTTCAGTCTCCTAGCTTACTTTATGGATAGAATAATAGCCCTAGATTTGGAATTGATGGATAGAATCCTAGCCCTAGAGTTGGCTCAACAAGTTCTCATAATTGATTCAAAATTTAGAGCTAGAAAGAAAAAGACAGGTGTCTTCACAATTCTGCTTTAGGGCCTGCATTACAGTGAGGAAAAGGTTTTCAATGGGTCTATTGTCTTTTAAATTAATAGATATTGGTCTTGATACAATTTTTTATCAATGGAATTATTACTTGAATGATTGTCTTGTAGGTTTTAAAATAATTACACACTTGGTTTATTAACCACATCTATCTTGGGAGGAGCAGTGCTCTCCAAAAACTAAAGAAATTGAGATTTTTGTTGACATGTAATGTGTTACAAGTATGTTGTTGGTGTTATCATTAATGTTAGTAGTTCATCATTGATTTCAATAGTATGGAGATTATTGGATATTGCTAGTGTTGGAGTTGTTGGTGGTACTATCTTTAGTGTTGTCAGTACTGGTGCTAAGTGTAGATATATTGTTGTTTTATGTCACATTGATGTCAACCCATAGTGTGGAGATTGTTGGTTTTGTAGATATGATGAGAATATTTTTGTGGTATTGTTGATGGAGCTAGTTCACCTGGTTTGCAAGTTCTTTTGAGAAAATTTGAATAAAAGAGTGTGTAGTGTGATAGAGGTGTGTTTAGTTTTGTGCTCCACATTTCTTCATGGTTGAAGATATGCTTGTTTGGTTTGGATGTGATGATCAAATGTGTTACAAGGTTCTATATCAAGAGTTTCAGGTTCTAGATCATGCAAGAGTAGAAGTTGTGTTTAACAGAGTGTTTTTTTATATAGAAGGTTGTCTGGGAGAAATGGAATTGCTTTGTATTTCTCCGTAGTGAGGTTTCTTTTCTTGCCAATTTAGGAATGTTCTTATATTGTCTCTATCTACTTTCGCTTGTAGTTTTTGGTGTTGATTTTCTCTTTAAGTTTTGTAGACATTGAAAAATGTCCTAAAGTCTACGAGCAACATTTTTCCTTAGTCATCATCCTCTAATAATTAAATAATTTTAATTATTTAATTATTCCTGATCATATTCCTTTATTAATTAAATTATTTTTTAATTATTTAATTAATTCACTTTCTAATATTTATTCTATCCCGATCAATTAAAATAAATTAATTGCATCACTAATACCTCTTTCTTCAATAATTAGATAAATCATTATTTATTTAATTATTTATATTTCATCACAAGTCTATAGTCAGATAATAATTAGTATTTGACCTTTTATTCTTCTATAATTAAATAATTGATAAAATTATTTATTTATGTGTCTTTCTTCTCCTTTAAATAATTGATCCAAATCAATTATCCATATTCAATTTCTATCTCCTCCTTTAATTAAATTTATGAATTTAATTAAATCTCCCTTTTCATTTCTTCAAAATAAATTATTTATTTGCCACTTGTTATCCTCTTCCATTTTCGAATAAATAATTTAAAATAAATTATTTATCCCTCTATTTTGGTCAAAGATCCCTTGTCATTATTTCATGTCATAGTCTGTATGTCCCACATGTCTGTCATAGCCGTCAAACGTCATAGCCATCAGCGTCATATCTTTTCCATGCATGACATATTTTGGTTGCATTAATTTTCAACCGTAGATCTTGGCATCTTTCTAGAAACTCGATCTTGGCCATCCATTTCGTAACCTCCCTCTCATGAACCCTCATCCGTTGATCTTAGAATCTTTCTAGAAGATCAATCTCATCTGTCCATTCGAATGGTTGTCTATAAAAGCAACCCTTCTCCTCCATTTTCAATTTAATAGTTAATTATCTACAACTTTTTTGCTTACTATTTGCAGGTATTTGCACAACTTCAACAAAAAATATGAGGGCAATATTGGCATAAGAAGAAATAGGAGAGACAAGAGAAAGAATCAACTTCAAAGGGGAGTGTTTTATTTCATTTTGATTGCTCTCTTTATTTGTATTCTCTTGTTTAGATTGGGATAATAGTTTAGAAGTGTTGGCTGTCACTTAGTCTATACTATTTGATTCTCCCCATCTTACATTGGTGAACCTAACATGAATCAAATAATTTTGCCAAAAAAAAAAATTGTTTGTTATCTTGTTTGTTTGGTTGTTTTGCAGGTTACAGCTGAGAAGTTGCATAAAATCCCATCATCTTCTTTTGAGCACAAAAAAATGGGCGTATAAAGTCTTTAAAAATTATCATCTAGGTTTTTTAGCCCTCTTTTTCAGCTTTTTGAAACTTCAAACGGTTTAAAATTTCATTAAGATTTGAGAAAGTTATGGCTATTTTAGTATTTGCTATTTTTTTTTAGTTTAACTGTTAAAACCCGCATTTTCTTTTGCGTATAACACTTTTTTCATGCAGAATTTTGAAAAAATAATTTTTGGGTTTTGAAGGTTTGAGTTTTACCTTTCCATGGATACAAATGATTTGAAATTTCATTAAGTTTTGAGAAATTTATGGCTATTTTAATTTTCTGTTGTCATTAAACTTTTCTTTTAAGTTACTAATCTCTTATTTTTAGCATGTGGCATAGCTTGGAGGGAGTCTAAAAATTGTTTCTTTAGAAATAAAAATTGAGCTTTTAATTTCTTTAGGAATAATCATTTTTTTTCCTTTCAACAACTACAACAAATTGCATGCACACTCATTAGTTAAAATGAACATGCATTTCATGTCATGGGCTTAAAATAAACGCAAATTGCATTTACACTCATCGGTTAAAATGAACATGCATTTCATGTCATGGGCTTAAAATGAACACAAATTACATTTCCACTCATTGATTAAAATGAACATGCATTTCATGTCATGGGCTTAAAAAGAACACAAATTGTATTTCCACTCATTGATTAAAATGAACATGCATTTCATGTCATGGGCTTAAAAAGAACACAAATTGCATTCACACTCATATGGTAAAAATGAATATGCATTTCATGTCATTGGCTTAAAATGAACTTTGTTTGTTTCACATCAAGTTAAAATTTTAAAATTAACAAAGTGTCTTGTGTGTCCTCCCCACACTATCATTTGGTAATTAAAATTTACAAGTGTCTTCAATTTTGTGTTACCCTTTGATGCAATAATCGAAGTATCCTCTCCCCTTGTGCATTTATGTGATCCTAGGTGTAAGAGAAATGGTTATTGCCTCTATAATTTGGGCCTTCCTTGGTGGGAAAAAGTTCTCACCCCAAGGTGACTTAGACCGGCAACGGATCTTTTTGGCCAATCTACCCCCGACCGGTATATAAATGTGAATCCTAAGGGAAAGCCTAGGATTACGAGTGCAGATGTGTCATACGGACCAAGTACTACTCCCCAAAACCATGTTGAGTGTAACCTCTTCAGGCTAGAGTGCCTCCTAAATAGAGCTTAATCTTGTGTCCCATGTATGGCCACTCGAATGGGGGTCCCGAACTAAAAACCTTTGTGTAGTTGACAAAATCCTTCTATTTGCTAGTGCAACAATAGTCGTTGTGAAGGCATCCACATTCTCACAGTTCTTAGTAGAGGTGATCAACCTGCCATGGGAGTTTTATGGGGGTTGGAAGCTTGGTTGGTCTAAGAAGTGAGTGCAATGTAAGGGGAAACCCATGCGGCCAAGCTTCTAGATTCACATGCTAAGAATAAGTGTGGTTGGGGAGACCCACGTGGAATCTAGCGAATATTGTCCTTGCTTAACCTAGGGTTGTGCTTGTCTTCATTGTGCATGTTTTCAAAATTTCAAAGACAAGATATTGTGTTTGCCAAGTGTTTCTCTAAGACATTGAGACAAATAAACACCTTTCACAAAATTGGAAACAAACATTCAACTTAAAAAAATTCCAAATTTTGTAGCCTAAAACCCAAGACTAAACTTGTCCAATCTGATATCAAACATCTTTTTCCAGCAGCCATTGTTGAAAACTAGAGAGAAAATTGTTAAATCTTCCATTAGTGACATCTTTACTTTGCATTTACCCATAGGTGCATCCTTGCAAAACTTAGTTTCATCCCTGAACATCATCATCTTCATAAACCAATCCTTGCATCCTCATTTCATTTTCAAATTTTGGATTAGGAAAACTCTACCATACTTGGTAGAATCATTGCCTTCAAAGAGTAGGTTGTGATTGGAATTAGTCAACATCATTTTCCTTAGTCATTGTCCTTTTGTGAGACCTTTCCAACTCAAGAGTCTAGTTAGGAAAACTCACTTTATCATCTTGTCCTACCAACAAGTCCTTTGATGACCCAAATTGAGGCATAGATCAAGCTTAGGGTGGTTGAGTAGCTCCTTTTTCCAAATCATTTAGACCTTTGCACATCAAAGTCATTTTAGTCCTCACCTTGCATATTTTATCCTGAAAATCCAAAAATATTGTCATACCTTCTATCTTAGTCCTGATTTGGTATCTAGACTTTGCATTGGTCATTACCTAAGTCAACATTTTTTCATATTAGTCCTCATTGTCACCTTGCATTAGTCATCTTCCTTAGACAAACATCATTATCACATTGCATTAACATCCTTTATTCCAAAAACAAAGCAAAACAAAAAAAACATAGTTTAGTGGCATCCACATCTTGCATTATCCCTCAAACTTGAAAACATCTCACATGGTTGAAACAAGGTCAAAATTCAAAAGAAAGGACATGGAATATTCAAGTGACCCATTTCATGACACTACCCTTGGGTTTAATTCAAATCAATCCACACCTCACAGAGAGGTTCCACAAAGAGATCAAACTGAGAATTGGGACAATATAAAACATGATGAATTCAACAAGAAATGGGAAAGCCTAAGCATAGAATAATTCAACAAACAATTGAATCCTCAAGAAATTGAAAGAGCTTATCAAGATCCAAAAATTTTAAACATGATTGATCAACTTGTTAGTGCTGATCCTAATAGATACTTCTATGCACTAGCTAAAAAGGGTGCCAAATTACCTCAAGGTTTTGATGTATCAACCCTTGTAGAAGAGGAAACTGAAAATCCATTTACACTTGGCATGCCATCATCATCACAAACAACAAATATACCCCTTTGGATAACCTTACACATGAGTACCACCACCACACATATCCCAAGTATCCCAACATTTGGAAACAAGGAAACCCATATTGCTACACAAGGACAAAATTCTACACTTGGAAGCAAGTCCAACTCTTTGGGTAAGACCTTTACAAATCCCCTTTTCCAAAAAACACATCAAGGTTCTACCTCACAAGATCCTACACCTTTGACTCAAAATGCAAACCAAGGTCCCATTCCTACACTTCAAAACACATACCAAGGATCCTTGTTCCAATTTTCAAGTCAACCTAGAAAGGTTCACATTGTGTCACGAAAAAATCCAAAAGAAACACAATAATCAATGATCCCTCCCATCATTCCAAAATGTGAATCAAGGGTCCCTCTCATCACTCCAAAATTCTAACCAAGGAAACATTCCATTACAAAATTTCAATCAAGGGCCTACATCTTCATTTCAAAATACCAACCAAGGGACCCTTTATTCATCACAAAACATTGGTAAAGGACCAACACCTTCATTTGCAAACCAAGGACCTAATTTTCAAAACCAAAACACAAATCAAGGGTCTACACATCAATTCCAAAACACCATACCACACACAAACATGACCTTTGGGACAAACCTAAATGCCAATTTCATTCCAAATCAAACCAACACAAATCAATATGGCAATCAAGGTCTCACATCACAAGGCATCAATCATAATTCAAATCCAACCTATGACCTCAATGCTAGCATCATGGCACCAAGTCAAAGCAATGCAACACCATCACTTACTGACTTTTTGATACAACAAGTGTGAACCCCTCAACAACAAATGACTAACATGCAATTGGGTACCAACAAAAAGACCTATTCTATGGAGGAATTATGCCCTTTTCCATTTATCAAAATTTATATATGCCACCCTTTCCCCCTCATTTTACAACACCACCTTTGCCTAAATATAAGGGGATAGGGGATTCAATAGAAAACATTCAAGAATTCAACACATCCTGCATGAAATTCTCATATGATTGAAATTATTTAATGAGACTATTTCCACGAAGTCTTATAGGGGCAGCTTTAGATTGGTTTTCACATCTTCCTCCAGGAATAAGAACATGGGGTGAATTGGCCGACAAATTCATTAGCTATTTTTCCTTCAACATTAAAAATGATGTCACCCTTGCAACATTAAGCACCACTAGACAAGAAGAAGGAGAATCCCTTACCTCATTCTACCAAATATGGCGAGATTTGGTTAGAAAATTCCCTTGTCACATTTCTGAAAAATAGTTGGTCACCATGTTTGTGGAAAATATTAATGGAGAACTCATGAGCCGAATTCAAATCCAATGTTGTACAACCTTTGAAGAGATCCTTGAGAAAGGTCTTATCGCCAAAGGAATAGTCAACATAAATAGAGAAAATAAAAAATCTAACAATGATAAGAGCAAATACTAGTCCCAAAAAAAAAATGTAACAAATGGAGTTGTTGATGCCAAAATGGTAACTAAAGGTCCAGCCATTCAACTTAAAGGTCCCTCCCCATCATCAACCATATCAGATATGCGAACCCAGAGTCAAAACCAAACATTAAACGCTATCCAAAACAATCAATAATGAAGAGGACCTCCTCGTGCCAAGAGAACCTACACCCCCTTGAGTGAACCTATCGAATGAGTTCTCAAACGAATCTTGCAAACCAATACCATCACACTACCCAACACCAAGAATTATGAACCTTCCTTGGTCAAACCAGATTGGTGGAAAGAAGATGAATACTGTGAATACCACCATAGCAAAGGACACAAAACAATAAGATGTTGGACACTCAAAAACATTATTCAAGACCTCATTGAAGATGGAACTATATCAATAGGAGATTCACAAGGAAAAACCAATGCTGATCATACCATATTCAAAAATCCTTTGCAAGATCATGATAAAGGGAAAGCCTCCAGTTTAGGGAACAACAATAGTGCCAACTATGCCACAATCAAACACGACTATAGCACTATCATTCTTAACATAAAACCCTTTGATGATCACATTGCTACCATCACCATAAACAAGCCAAACTCAAATTGTGTTGTTGCTACTCACATAACAAAGATAACTATTCCAAGACCTCCACCCAATCCTCAGCCCAAGAACCAATATAACCTCCTATAGAAGTTGGAAAAAACTCCCGCACGAATCTCTATCCTGGAGCTCCTTCGCACATCCCCACAACATAGAGCTATACTTGAAAAATCATTGCAATAAGCATCTATCCCTGCCAACCTAGATGTCAATGCATTTTAGGCCATGGTCAGATACCTAGCTATGACACATCATGTCACCTTCTCTGAGCAAGACTTTTCTGCATCATCCCGTCCATCTTGAAGTTTGCATTGATAAATGCAAGATTAGACGAGTCTTAGTAGATAGTGGAGTGGGTCTAAATATTTTCTCACTAAAATTAGTGAAATCATTGGGATACTCTAAGAATTGTATAGACCGAACAAAGAAAATCACTATCAAAGCTTATGATGATGTTGAGCGTTCATCTGAAGGTGTCATTTCACTTACTATAAGAGTTGGCCCAGCCATACAACATACAATATTTCATGTATTGGATCTAGAATTACATTATAATCTTCTCCTTGCTCATCCTTGGATTCATGCTATGAGAGCTATCCCATCCACCTACCACCAATGCCTCAAATTTCCACACAATGGCACTAAAATCACCATTCCAAGCGACCCCAATCATTTTTAGTGTTGTTCAAACTTAAGAGGAACTACTGAACATCAAGTTCCCATCAATCGAGAGGCATCACCTTCCACCTCATCCACCAATTCATCCCACTCCATTCACTACCCCCTCCATGCCTAAGATCCAGATCCAAGACAAAGGATGCAGAGAATATAACATGAAGAGTCTCTTTTTCATTGGAAAATTTCCTAAATCGCCAAAGTCTTATGGAAAACCACATCCTATGCAGCCTAAGGTCATCTTTCATAATCCCCCTACCACCTTCACCAAATGGGGAGAACTTTCCATGGAATCTCTAGATGATCACATTCTCACATGGTTGTATAGAGAAGAAGAAGACACTAAAAATAAGAGGTTGCCAATTGAACAATATCCAAAAGGGTTCCCAATAATGAAATGACAAGGATATGATGGACATAGTGGTCTTGGCCTAAATAAACAAGGAATGATATAGCCCTTGCAACCTCCTAAGCTGATTAAACATCAAGGGTTAGGGTTTGTACCTGTAAGAGTGACTATCCAAGGTATCAGATTACCTTCAAGTGAGGTTTCTAATGCTTCAAATGAGTTTGAGACATATGAGGACCCTTGGGATTTTGATCATGATTCTAATGAATATGAATGGGATTCCCTATCCTCCACTACCTCTATGAACTTAGATAAACTATTCGGAATACTTGATGAGCCTCCTCTTGAAACACAATTCAATCAAAAGCTTACAATTAGTTCCCTGTTAAGTCTACCAAGCCCTCATCCCAAATCCCCCTTAAATAAAGAGGAATGGATTAAACACTTTTGGGAAACCATCGATGCTGCCTCTTGGGAACCTGATGACTCTACATCCATCTTTAGCCTCTCTACCTACACCATGAATCTTGATAACAATGATGATGGCTTACCCCTTGTCTACCCACAACTCATAGATTGGGATCAACAAGACCCACCAAGTTTGGACACTTTCGAGAATAATGAAGCAATCGCTGAGTTTATGGGAGTTTGTGAAGGAATGCCTAGTGGGGATCATAAGGCTGGATTTTCTATAGAACTTGATTATATTCCATACTTTGGTGAGGCTATCCTATCCTCTAGTCACAAAAATGAATATGATAAAATAAAAAATAGAAATAATAGGTCTTCAGGTGAAAACTGAAAGGTGCCTGTTGACTATGAAAAAGTAAAAATAAAGGACGCATCTAAAGGTGAAAACCTCTCTGAGGCACCTAAGGATGGAGGATAGGACTGTCTCCCACTAGACCAAGAGAGATCACCATTGTTGATAGAATAAATAGAAGAGGTGACTATTGGAACACAAGATAATTCCAGAGTCATACAGTTAGTAGCATCTTTGACTGCCAAGGAAAAGCCTGAGTTCACAACATTCTTTGTAGAAAGACAAGTCAATTTTTCTTGGTCATATGCAAATATGCTTGGATTGGATCCCGAATTGGTTTTACATTACTTAACACTTCTACCTAATGCCAAGCCATATAAACAAAAGCTAAGAAAAATGCATCCAAAAATCGCACTCCTTATCAAGGTAGAATTGAAGAAACTTCTAGATGTGGGATTCATTCATTCTATTGATTATGCAGATTGGATATCAAACCTTGTTCCTGTCACTAAACCAAATGGTCAAATTAGAATATGCATAGACTTTAGAGATCTCAACAAAGCTTATCCCAAGGATTATTTTCCGCTGCCAAACATCAACATCATCGTAGACCTCACAGCTGGGTACGAAATGCTATCACTCATGGATGGATTCTAAGGTTATAATTAGATAAGGATTGCTACTGAATATCAACCAAAAACAGATTTTACATGTGCTTGGGGAAATTTCTATTGGAATGTAATGCCGTTTGGATTGACAAATTCCGGAGCTATATATTAGAGAGTGATGACCATAATATTTCATTACTACATGCATGTGCTAATGGAAGATTATGTTGATGATATTCTCTTTAAATCCATAAAACGAAGTGGACATTTAGCAGTATTGGAAAAGATTTTCACACGACTAGAAAAATACCAACTCAGATTAAATCCAAAAAAATGTGTTTTTGGGGTCCAATCAGGAAAAATCCTTGGATACATAGTATCACATAGAGGAATAGAAGTTGACCCAGCAAAATTCAAAGGTATCTTAGAAATTCCACCACCAACCAACATCAGTCAATTGAGGATGTTACAAGGGAGACTACAATCAATCAGGAGGTTCATTGCTCAGTTAACAGACAAGATCCACCCATTCCAACATTTGTTAAGAAAAGGAATTCCCTTCAATTGGACAGAAAAGTGTCAAGAAGCATTTGATTAGATTAAAAATTATTTACTAACTCCACTAGTTCTAATGCCTCCAATTGACATAAAATATTTGATCTTATATGTGACATCAACAACATCAGCACTAGGGGCATTATTAGCACAAAATTATAATGATGGAAAAGAATGAGCTATATATTACATTAGTCACACCCTAGTTGGATATGAGTTGAATTATAGTCCTATTGAACAAGCATGTCTAGCAACGGTATTTGTAGCACAAAAATTGAGATATTACATTTTGAATCATAAGACATAACTGATTGCTAAAATTGATCCTTTGAAATATCTTCTCAGCAAAGCAGCACTGATAGGAAGACTAGCAAAATGGGTTATGATGTTAAGTGAATATGATATTGAGTATGTAGATCAAAGGGCAATAAAAGGACAAGTGATAACAGACCAACTTGCAGATGCACCCATAAAGGAAGATCATCCCTTGATATATGATTTCCTAGATGAATCAATCTTTGTCATAGAAACACTAACTACATGGAAGTTATATTTTGATGGATCCTACACAAGTCATGGTTCAGGAGTTGGAATTTTGTTCACCACACCCCAAGGAGACTCCATTCCCAGGTCATTTCAAATAGAATTCCCTTGCACTAATAACATATCAGAATATGAGGCATTATTGACATGACTTCGAATAGCAATAAAATGGAAAGTCAAGGATCTTCAAGTCTACAATGATTCAAAGTTAGTGATAAAAAAAGTTAATGATGATTATGATACTAAGGATGAGAAATTGATGCCCTTAAAATGCATGGTGGATAGCTTCAAACTATACTTTGACAGTGTTTCTTTTGAGCACATCCCAAGAATCCAGAACAAAGCAGCTGATGCAATGGCTACCATTGGATCTCTCTTGGATGTTCCTAATAATGCATCACAATACGTGTTCTTGGTAGAATAGTTGTTTATCCCTACGTTCGATGTCCCTGAAACTAAATTTGTGTGTGAACTTGTTAGTCTCGATGTACCTTGGTACAAATACATTTATGCCTATTTACATGACCAGATTATACCTTCTGACTTGTCCCTTAACCAACATAAGACCTTTATCCAACAAACATCTAAATATGCCATCATCAGAGACACCCTTTATTGTCGTATCCTAGATAGTACCCTCCTTCGATGTCTCAACTCAAATGAAGCACAAACAACCTTACAAGAGGTACATCAGGGTATATGTGGAGATCACTCTGCTGGTCCTACCTTAGCCGAAAAGCTCATGAGAATGGGATATTTTTGGCCTATGATGGAATGTGATACCTATCATTTTGTGAAGAAATATCACCAATGTCAAATTCATGGAGATCTCATACATGCACCAGCTCAGGAATTGTAGTCACTTACTTCACCATGGTCATTTTCTCAATGGGGACTCAACCTCATAGGAAAGATCCATCCCACCTCTTCTAATGGACATAAGTTTATCCTTGTCACCACTGAGTACTTTCAAAATGGATTCAAGCTATTTCATTGACTTACATTACCGGTAAGCAGATAGCCAAATTCATCCTGAATTACATCAATTGTCGTTATGGTCTCCCACACTCCATCATTACAGATAATGGCCGCCCTTTCAAAAAACAAGATGTTCATGAGCTCTATGACAAATTCCATATTCAACATCATTTTTCCACTCCGTATTACCCCCAAGGTAATGGGAAAGCTGAGGCATCTAATAAGACTATCCTAAAGATCTTAAAGAAGATTGTCAATGATGCTAGTTGTGACTAGCACTTACAACTTAACCCTACTTTATGGGCCTATCGCACCAGTATTCGTACCCCTATAAGATCCACACCATATTCCCTTATTTATGGATCTGAAGCAATAATTCCTATAGAGGTTGAGTTAGCATCCCTACGAGTCTCTATGCATGACCTAATTGACCAAGAAGAATACCGTGTATCTCGTCTACATGAGCTAGAGTTACTAGATGAAAAGGGACAAAATTCTTTGACACACTTGCAAGCATATCAAAACCGCCTCTGATGTAGTTATAATAAGAAGGTTCACCCTCAAATTTTTGACATTGGTGATCTAGTCCTAAAGGAGAATCCAAAGAACCAAGGAGAACAAGAAAAACCAGGTAAATTTGAGCCTAATTGGTTGGGCCCGTACATTGTCACAACAACATATGGATCTGGTGCTCATCAAATTTCTACTCCTGAAGGAGAACCATTGTCTGAACCCATCAACAACATGCACATTCGCAAGTATTATACTTGATTCTCAAAGTATCCCTTAAAAAGTCAAAAAGTCAAAAAAATGAAAAAATAAAATAAAAATCAAAAAAATTAGAAAAATAGTAAAGAAAAATAATTCATCCAAAAGTGAAAACCACTTCGGTGGTGCTTTGGATAAGTACGATGGTGAAAACCTAGAAAACAGGCACCATGTGTAGTCATTCTATGCTCCTTCATCTACTTTCACTCCATCTAGTCTTTCGTCCATTCACACCCATTCCTCATCCTTAATAAATCTGTCATCCTTCCCATGGTCTGAAAATCACTGACTTTTAGCATCCTTCACTTTCATATCCACTTGTTGCATTTGTTGCTTCCCCCCACGCCTAGTAAATTTGTCCTATACTCGACTGGGGGCAATTCCTTGACTTGCATCTTCATGGGAAATAATACATGGTATCAACACTTTAAAACCTTCAAAATCCAAAAAAACCATAAAATGTCCTGAAAAAATCCAAAAAAAAAAGAAAACCATAAAATGTCTTGAAAAATCCCAAAAACCATAAAATGTCTTGAAAATCCAAAAATAAAAACATAAAATGTCTTGTAAAAACCAAAAAAACGAAAAAAACCATAAAATGTCTCAAAAAATCCCAAAAATAAAATAAAATCATATAAATGTCCTAAAAAATCCAAAACCATAAAATGTCCTAAAAAATCCAAAAAAATCAAAACATTTCAAAATAAAAAAACATCAGAACATTTCAAAATCCAAAAACTCATAAAATCCACAAAATCCAAAAACATCAGAAAAATTCAAAACTCCTAAAAAATAGAGTCTGAATCTAGGTTAGAGTTTGAATTGGTTTTGATAGAGTGGTCGAACTACGTTGCCTCTACGCATTTTCTACATAGGCAAGGCTCATCTTAATTGAGCCCCCGAGGCATTAGGTCAGTCCCTTTAGGTTGTCCAAATAAAATCATGACCTAGTATTTTGTCCAATAAGACAAAGTCAAGTCATGTCAAACTACGAGGTCTCTATGCATTGCTACGTAGGCAAGGCCATCTAATGATGAGCCTGCAAGGCCCCCTAGGTCAATTCCTTTAGGGTTCATCGAGTTGGGTCGCGTCGTTGGTCTGAAAGCAATCATCATTCAAACTACTTCAAGAAACAACAAACAAATTAAATATTTCATAAATCAATTATCTTATCATCAACTCAATCAGGTCACTAGTCTTATATCGGAATGGGGCATTATGTCATTTGTCTCATTCGGTATTATCTCTTGTATTTTATTAGTATACGTCCTTCCTGGTATTAGAATATGTGAACCTTATCATTTACCTTAAGTAGGATGTGTCCTTGCAGTTAGGTGTCATGTCAGCACTTGTCACTTGGTCAACTTTATCAGATGTGTCCTCTACCTAAATAGGATGTGTCCTTCCTACTGTTGGGTATCATCACATCGCTTGGTCATATTCATCAAATCTTTGTCAAACAATCAAACAATCTTGTCAACTTTGTCAATCAATATTTCCTTGATCAGGATGTGTCCTTCTTGAAACCGAGCATTATCATTATCAATCAACTTTGTCACACCACTCAATCTTATCAGCTTGGTCAATCAATCTTTCCTTCATTAGGATGTGTCCTTCCTAAGGCTAGGCATGGTCAACCAAATCACTTTATCAATCCTTATCAACCTATAAATCAACTCGGTCATCTTGGTCAACCTAATCAACCACCCAAACAATCATCATCATCACTGGAACACGCTATCTTGGCAAACACTTTGGTGGTCTGGATTTTTTTATCTTTTCGATTGATTTTGGGTCATGTTACTAGTCTCCTCGAGGATGTCCTATCAATGGATTTAGAGGGACAATGATGGATCATGGCCTCTTTTCTTTGTTTGTTGCCTGTGGTTTGTGTTGGCAAAAAGACTGGGACAATCGAGTCCCTAGTATGAGCTGGGGCACTCCTTGTCTTTTTGACTATTTGTCTATCCCAAATGATCACCTTGCACACTTTCGTCTATGTCATACCATGGTTTTTGTGGTCCATTTGTGAAATTTTTGATGCCTAATGATGATAAATATAAAAATGTAAGTATGAAAGTTGGTTCCCTTACCATTTCCTATCTATCTTCTTTCCCCTTTTCACACTACCATCCCATCTCCCTTGTTTTTTCCATGCTAACATCAATTTCCTTCATGCTAATATTTCTTCTATTCTTCATCCTCTAGTCGTACCTTCCATTTTGAGAGCACATTCATATTCTTTGAACCTGCATGTCCTCATGAGGGGGCATACCACAACTCTCTTGGTCATCCTTCCCCTTTCTCTTTACACTGGGGCATATTTTAGAATTAAATTTCTTTGACACAACGCGATGAACTGCATTATATCAAAGAGGGGCAAAATGTAGACACTGAAAAATGCCCTAAAGTCTATGAGCAACATTTTTCCTTAGTCATAATCCTCTAATAATTAAATAATTTTAATTATTTAATTATTCTTGATCATATTCTTTTATTAATTAAATGGTTTTTTAATTATTTAATTAATTCACTTTCTAATATTTATTCTATCCTGATCAATTAAAACAAATTAATTGCGTCACTAATACCTCTTTCTTCAATAATTAGATAAATCATTATTTATTTAATTATTTATACTTCATCACAAGTCTATAGTCAGATAATAATTATTATTTGACCTTTTATTCTTGTATAATTAAATAATTGACGAAATTATTTATTTATGTTTCTTTCTTCTCCTTTAAATTATTGATCCAAATCAATTATCCATATTCAATTTCTACCTCCTCCTTTAATTAGATTTATGAATTTAATTAAATCTCCTTTTTCATTTCCTCCAAATAAATTATTTATTTTCCACTTGTCATCCTCTTCCATTTTTCAATAAATAATTTAAAATAAATTATTTATCCCTCTATTTTGGTCAAAGATCCCCTATCATTATTTCATGTCATAGTCTGCATGTCTTGCATGTCTGTCATAGCCATCAGCATCATATCTTTTCCATGCTTGGCATATTCTAGTTGCATCAATTTTCAACCGTAGATCTTGGCATCTTTCTAGAAACTCGATCTTGGCCATCCATTTTGTAACCTCTCTCTCATGAACCCTCATCCGTCGATCTTAGAATATTTCTAGAAGATCAATATCATCTGTCCATTTGAATGGTTGTCTATAAAAGCAACCCTTCTCCTCCATTTTCAATTTAACAGTTAATTATCTCCAACTTTCTTGCTTACTATTTCCAAGTATTTTCACAACTTCAACAAGGGCAATATTGGCATAAGAAGAAATAGGAACGACAAGATAAAGAATCAACTTCAAAGGGGAGTGTTTTATTTCATTTTCTTTCATTTTTATTGCTCTCTTTGTTTGTATTCTCTTGTTTAGATTGGGATAATAGTTTAGAAGTGTTGGTTGTCACTTAATCTATACTATTTGATTTTCTGCATCTTACAAGTTTAGTTCTTATGTGGGTGTTCAGTGGTAGTGCATCCGGATGTGTAGGATGAAATTAATCTTTGTTTCAGGTGGTTAAGACAATTTTATAGAATATTATGATGATGCTAGAATATTCTCAGATGTTGTGTGGATGTTGTGAAGTAGTTTTGTGTGGTACACATGTTGTTTTCAAACTTGAAGAAGAATGTATGCGGTGTCTTGCAGTGTTAGTTTAGTTTTGGTTGTCCTGGCGTGCTAGCACTATTTATGAAGTTACCTCATGGATTAAGGATGTGTTGAGTAGAATGTGTTGGTAGATGGTCAACGCTCCCCTCAAAATTTGTGGCATGGATTAACCACCTCTTGTGGATCCATTAAATTTGGCGGTTGTATCATGCATTAACAGGTCGATCTTTTGGTGCAAAGACAATTGTAGGGCCAACAAGTGGTATTAGAGCCAAAGGTTTCAGGTTTGAATCCCCTTGAGTAATGCTAAGGGGGAGATTTTAGGTAGATGGTTAGTGCTCCCCTCGGGATTCCTGACATGGCTTAATTTCCTTTCATGGATCCATTAACTCTGGCGATTGTATCGAGCATTAATAGGTCGATCTTTTGGTGCAACAACAAGCATATGGCTTGTTAGAATTGAAAATTTCCATAAAATCTCTAAAGGATTTTTCCATTTAAACCTAATAATTTCCTATATTTTTTCATAAAGATTCATTTACCACCTTATACAATACTAAAAATACCTTTTACTGCCATCATTTACCCCTCATAGCATTTATCGCTTTATCGTGGCCTTTTACAAATTGGCTCGTGGTTTAGTGGTGACGGTTAGGAAAAGTCATGATAACCAATTACCACCACACTGCAGTCAATCAAAATACACACCATGGTGGCATGGTGGATGAAGAAAATAGTGGAGGTGGTGATGGATAGGGGCTACCATGGTACCGCTGGTGGTCATCACAGTGCCTGTGGTAGCGTGGTGGTTGGAAGCTAAGCGACGGAGGTGGTAGCCAAGGCTGCTACCATGGTACCATCACCAGTTAGAAAAGTGACCATGGTGGTGTGGTAAGTAGTGAGGAAGTGGTTGAGAGTAGTCACCATGCAACTACAAATGGTCACCGAGGAGACCTTAGTAGAGCAGTGGAAGGAGATAGGCAAGGAGGCGGCATGCAAAATAGTTACCGCTACACTACGGCCGGTTAGAAAGAAGCCCATGGTGGATGGCGGTAAGGGTTAGTAGGCAGAAGAATTGGTAGAGGAAAGAGGCTACCACTACACCATGGCCGGTCAAAATAGTGACCGTGGTGGCGTGGTAGACAGGCAAGGCAGTGAGTTGACAACAAGGCAAACAATCAGAGAACGGTCACCTCGATACCACTGATGATCAAGTAAGTGACTGCGGTGGCGCGTTGAGAGATGGCCAGTGAAAGTGGCAGTCATTGAGGGATTACTACCATACCATGGCCGGCTAAAACAAAGACTACAGTGATACGGTAAGTAACGAGCCTGGCAGTAAATGTTGGTATAGTAGAACAGCCGACAATTAAGACAAAGACCATAGTAGCGCAGGCAATGGTGAAGTTGACAATGGATGCCAGACACCACCATACTGCCAGAGACGGAAGTGAATCTTGTGGTTGAGCGGTAAGGGTGTGGTGGATGATGGAGTAGTCAAAGTCAGATCACCATAAAATCGTAGGGTGTAAATATGAAGGCTGCGGTAGAGCGGTAAACATAAAGAAGGTTACAGAGATAGTCAAAGTCAGAGCACTGCAACACCATGGGAAGGAAAAAGGTTGACCATGGTAGAGCAGTAAATATAATAAAAGATATGATAAAGATAAATATAAAGAGCGGTCAAAGTATTAAAATGAAATAAAACGTAGAACTATGTAAAAAATATTTAATTTTCTGATAAGGCAACTCAATTAAATATTTAATTTTCTGTCAATGAATTCAAATGGCCGTAATAGGAAATTGAAGGGTCACGAACCTTGAGTTATACTGTATAACTATATTGAAAAATTAGTTGGCAAAGGGGGGAGAGTAGTTAGAATAGAGAGATAATTACAAAAAATGAAAACTGGGAAATGGGAATAATGTACAAATTTTTTTTAAAGAAGATCAATGGAGAAAATGTTTTAAACTGGTGAATTCTTTATGGTGTTCAGTTTTTATGTTGTATTAATTCATATTCTTTATCTGGTTGTCTCCAACTTAAGGTTTTTTATCATTTAAATCAGTATATCAAGTATATCTCTAATTTGTCAAAATGTATTCCCATCTTGTGTGATTTAATTAACTAGTGTCTGCAAGTCAGAATTAAATTCTTTTAAATAAGTCATAGTGATTTAAGGATTTTTTTTTGGATGGTTAAAGAAGAAATAGGTTAAGAAACATTCTAGCACAATTTATGCAAGTCATAAATTCAATAAGGTTTTATGCCAGCCATAGAATTTTCAAAGTTCCTAGCAACTAGAGTTAAGCTAGAGAGGGAAACATATACAGTTTTTTGATTGTTGACTCCATTGCCCATGTGGATAGAAGGCACTAGTCTACCACAACTCAGAGAATAGATTTCATATAAAATAAAATTTTCAAATCCTTTCTTTTGTGCAGTAGGAGTAGGTGTAGTGATTTTATCTATCCACTTCCAGTTGCCATTGTGGGTAGATTTTTTGAGTAGGAAATATATTTCAAATCTGCAACGTACACATAGGTGCACCTGCCTAGGTTTTGTAGAGCCTAAAGAGCAGAAGGTTCAATTGCATCAATTGGCCTTGTATGTTGGCCAAAAGAATTGTGAGAGCTTGGAAACCTCTCGTGGTTCAAAACTACATTTTGAGACCCAATAGTTTGGCTACTCTACTGGGGACTATACTCAGAAATTTTTTTTCAGCCTATCAATTTATAGAGTCAACAAAGTTTTACATTTTTTTTGTAGATTCTATTGTGGGAAAACCAAAACAATATCATAATCTTTTTCATTTTCTTACTTTTGGGAAAATTAGGTAGCGACTCTATTTCAGAGTTGATAAATAATGCATAGATATTGTGGAATAATCACATTTGGTCAAGATTTCAGAAGAAGAAAGAAGACAACAGTTAATAAGAGAGTTGAAGGAATTGAAACAACAAAGGTTGCAACTGGATCAATAGATTCTACAAGTGAACCAACAATTGTTGCAATTGGGAGTCAAAAGTGTTCGAAATAAATCACCAAATATGCCATCATGCAGTGAGAATGAATACACAATTCCAATAGATCTTGGACACCACAAGTGCCCCATGATGCAATTGAGAACTTTGGCAATAAAGGTAATGTATTCTATTCACAGCAAAACACTTTTGATGGGTATATTCAAATTAAAGAGAGAGGTAAAAATCTTGTGGATGCCTTTTTTGACATGAGGAGATATTAGGAGAATCTATGAGTTCTTTAGACAATAGGGTGGTAGACATTTGTATGCAATTACCTCCTCATTGTAGGCCTACAAGACCACGTTTTTTGTACAAATTCTAAGAGCATCAAAGCCTAAATCAGTTTATTGGTTAGAGTCATCAAAACAGTGTGTCTTTGATTCAACATAGTGAATAAACTTATTGATTCCATACTTAGTACAAGGTGTATGGATAATGGCAATAATCAATCTAATAGTGATATCATGGATGATCAAACAATGCAACAAACAAAGGAAGTATGTGCCACCGGGAATTCTGATGACATTTTTTCAGATTTGGAAGATGATGAAAATATAGAAGAGATCAGTGAAGAAGAACTTGTGAATTTTGATTTACAACAGGGTGATTCTTGCAGTTCTTATGGAGATCAAGAAGAGGAATAAATAGTAGAAGATATGGAAGCAAAGACCTGTTCAATCAATAGTGAGCAAGTTTTAGATTTCTTGACTCTTGAATACCAAATATGTGCACATAAAGATAATTCAAATGTTTTGGGTCCAACATACATTTTCTTTGACAATGAGAGTACTGTGTGTAATGATTCATTTGATTCCATCAGCATTTCTCATAGTGATGAGGAATTCTTTGAAGCTGATCAAGAATCCATGTCTTTCCAAGGAGAGGTATGTCAATTGAATAATATTTTTCTACAAGAGGAAGATATTGGTTTGCAGTTATTGGTGATAAGTGTTCAACATTTGTTGATTCAAGTATGTATATGGATGACTGTATGGATCAAAACTCTGTGTAAGTACCAACTGGTGATAGAAAAGAAATGGAAAGTAGTTTTGATTTGATTGTTCCAGAAAATATTGATGAGACAAAAAAAAATGATTTCCATGAGAAGAATTCAGATTTTTAGGTCCCAGTACAGCTGCCAAATGATTTAGTAACGTATGATAATGTGCAAATTTATTAATGCTTTGTGTGATGAGGGTAACAAAGATTTATCATATTATGAACTATAGAGTGATTAAATGAATAAGAGTTAGGTTGAACACAATGTTCTCTTGAAGGTTTTCAATGATAGTCCATGTAATAGGGTTGTTGGAATGGACAATTTCAAAAGAAACCGGATGAGCTCAAATCAAAATTAAATTTATGACAGGGGAAAGTACAAGTTTTTATTTTGGGTGGCCTGGGGCCATGCTTTATGGTTTTAATTTTAAACCATAGTAGATACAAAGGATTAATGATTTCCATTGCATGGACAATTCCTAACAAACCTCTTTAAACTTTCTTTTCCATGCACAGTAGTCTAGGAATTCTATTGGGTCTAAGACTTGCTAGTACATGGACAATCTCAGAAGTGCCCTTATTGAAAACATTGTTTTCTTTCCATGTATAGTAGTGTAGGGTCATCTTCCATTTTCCATCTCATTCATCTCTTCATCCTTCATTTCCTTCATTTTTTCATTTCCTTGGCTCGGTCTGCTCTCCCAAAAGATATTTTGGATTCTTGCAATGATTTGCAAAATCACTCATCCCCTATAGGAGCCACTATTAGAACCAAAAATTTCCATCAAAGCTCTAAAGGGTTTTTCCATTTAAACCTAATATTTTCCTATCTTTTTTAATAAAGATTCATTTACCACCTTCTAGAATGCTACAAATACCTTTTACCACAATCATTTACCCCTCACAGCGTTTATCGTTTTACTATGGCCTTTTGCAAAATGGCTCATGGTATAGTAGTGATGGTAAAGCACAATCATGATAAGCACTTACTGCTACACAATGGTCAGTCAAAATACACACCATGGTGGCACGGTGGATGAAGACAACAATGGAGGTGGTGATGGACAGGGGCTACCGCGGTACCACTGGCGGTCATCACATTGACTGCGGTAGCGCGGTGGTCGAAAGCTAAGTGACATAGGTGGAAGCCAAGGTGGCTACCATGGTACCGGCACTAGTCAGAATAGTGACCATGGTGGTGCGGTAAGTAGTGAGGCAACAGTTGAGAGTAGTCACTAAGGAGATCGTGATAGATTGGTGGAAGGAGATAGGTAGGGAGGTGGCAAGCAAAAAAGTTACTGCTACATCGAAATCGGTTAGAAAGGAGTCCGTGGTGGCACGATGGATGGAGGTAAGGGTTGGTAGGTGACAAAACTAGCAGAGGACAAAGGCTACTTCTACACCGTGGTGGTGTGGTAGATAGGCAGGGTGGTGAGTTGATAGACAAGGAAGACGGTCAGAGAATGGTCACCTCAATATCGCTAATAGTGAATTCAGTGACTGTGGTGGTGCAATGGGTGATGACCAACGAAACTGGTGGTCAATGAGGTGTTATTGCCATACCATGGCCGACTAAAATGGTGACCATGGTGATGCATTTTGTAACGAGCCTCACAATAAATGCTGGTACCACAGAACCGCCGACAGTTAACACAGAGACCATAGTAGCACAGGTAATGGTGAAGCCGACAGTGAATGCCAGACACCCCATACCACCAAAGATGGAAGAAAAGCCTACAGTTGAACAGTAAGGGTGTGGTGAATGACAGAGCAGTCAAAGTCAGATCACTGCAAAACCGTAGGGTGTAAACACGAAGGCTGTGGTAGAGCGGTAAACATAAAGAAGGCTATGGAGATAGTCAAAGTTAGAGCACTACGACACTGTGGGAAGGAAAAAGGTTGACCGTGGTAGATAAGTAAATATAATAAAAGGTACGGTAAATAGAAATTTAAAGAGCAATTAAATTATTTTAATGAAATAAAAAGCAGAACTATGTAGAAAATATTTAATTTGTTGATAAGGCAACTCAATTAAATATTTAATTTTCTATCAATGAATTCAAACGGCTGTAATAGGAAATTGAAGGGTCATGACCCCTGAGATATACTATATAAATGTATTGAAAAATTGGTTGGCAAAGGGGGGACAATAGTTAGAATAGAGAGATAATTGCAGAAAATGAAAACTAGGAAATCAAAATAATGTATAGATTTTTCTTGAAGAAGATCAATGGAGAAAATGTTATAAATTGGTGAATTATTTTTTTTGTTTAGTTGTTATGCTGTATTAATTCATATTCTTTATATGGTTGTCTCCAACTTGAGGTCTTTTATCATTTAAATCATTATATCAAGTATATTTCTGATTTGTCAAAATGTATTCCCATTTTGTGTGATTTAATTAACTAGTGTATGCAAGTCAGAATTAAACTATTTTAAATAAGTAACAGTGATTTAAGGATTTATTTTGGATGGTTAAAGAAGAACTAGGTTAAGAAACATTCTAGCACAATTTATGCAAGTCATAAATTTAGTAAGTTTTTATGCCAGTCATAGAATTTTCAAAGTGCCTAACAACTAGAGTTAAGCCAGAGAGGGAAACATATACAATTTTTGATTTTTCACTCCATTGCCCATGTGGATAGAAGGCACTGATCTATCAGAACCCAGAGAAGAAATTTCATATAAAATAACATTTTCAAATCCTTTCTTTTGTGTAGTAGGAGTAGGTCTAGTGATTTTATCTATTCAATTCCAGTTGCCATTGTGGGTAGATTTTTTGAGTGAGAAATATATTTCAAATCTCCAACATACACATAGGTGCACCCACCTAGGTTTAGCAGAGCCTAAAGAGGAGAAGGGTCAATTGCATCAATTGGCCTTGTACATTGGCCAAAAGCGTTGTGAGATTTTGGCAACCTCTCATGGTTCAAACCTATGTTTTTGAGACCCAACATGGCCAATAGAATGGTGATGTGGATTTGGGTCCTAGTTAACCCTTGATGTGTCTTCCTTCACTTCTTTTCACCATGGAAGTTTTTAGTGTTGACCTATTTTGGTTTTACATGTTTGAGGTACATACATTTCACTAAGGCCAACCTAGTTGAGATCTTTTAGGTCACGAATGATATAAATACAAGTTGAAGTTTGTGTTGAGTGTGTGGAAAGTGTAAATGATGTGATTGTGATCAAGTGTGGTGATCTAAGTGTGAGATTTAATTCCTATGACTCTAAATGCAGTGAGAAAAAGGTGTTGAAATTTTCAATGTGCTTGATATTTTTGGAGGTATTGAGCCAAAGGCTGTAGATGGAATAGAGTTGCAGTGGTGGAATTTCCTATTGCTCTGAGATAGTGAATATCTCTTTCATAGTTTATTCTATTCTTCTTTCTTCTTAGTAGTGAGCCTTTATTTTTTTTGGGTTTGGAGACCTTAACAGTGAGCCTAATTGTATTTAGTGATGTTATTCATATATATGTGATATAATCATTGTCGTGGTTTTTCCTTGCTTAGGTTTTTCCACATAAATCTAATGTTCTCTTGTGTATGGTTGTGTTTTCATTTTTGTTTCACATGTTAGAATTTTTCTAATGCTTAATGAGGGTTTAAAGTTTGATAAGGGTTTGGAATTTAATGAGGGATTGCATATTTTAATGTATAACTAATTCACCCTCCCTCTTTTTTTTCATGTGCATCTAACAGTTTTTATTAGAGTTGTGGTTTCTTAGAGAAATATTAACTACTTGTGGTATATCTATATGGTGCACAAGAACAGTGTCAAAGCTCGTATGTTTGATGGAATGAATTACGCTTACTAGAAAGCCAAGATGGAATCCTTTCTCGTTTCCCTTGGTTTTCATGTTCGACGATTAGTTGAAAGAGGATATACTATGCCTACTATTGGTTTGAAAAGTTATGATGAAATCAAGGATTATGGGAACATTGGAAAAGAAAGAGATGTTATATTGAGTGGACTTTTTAATCTATAACTTGGAAAGGTGATAAGTATCAAAAATATTAAAGAGATCAAGAATAATTTGGAGAGAATTTATGGATGAGATGATAATGTCAACCAAGCGAAGATATAGAACTTCAAAGCCAAAATTTGAAACCCTAAGGATGTTTGAAGATGAATATATTATTGATTACATGCTTAGAGTGGATGAAGTTGTCAATGCTATCAACACTCTTGGTGGTAAGCTGGAATAAGGTGGAGTTTTGAAAAAGGTATTAAGTACTCTTTCTAAAACTTATAGTTCTAAAGTTTCTACTATCGAGGAAGCTTATAATTTGGATAATTATTCTAGAGATTAGATGTTTGTTGATTTATTTTCTTATGAATCAAGAGAGATTAGTGAAGATTCTACAAAGAAAGAAACTACTTTTAAAGTCTACAAGGAAGAAAAGGTTGATGAATTAGATCCATATGATCTTGATGAGGTGGAATACTTTTTTTTAAGGAGATTGAGAAAGGGAACTAGAAAATACAAAGGTAAGTTACCCTTTAAGTGTTTCAATTATGGAAAGATAGGTCATTATGCTTCTAAATGTCCAATCAAAGTTACAAATGATAAACATAAGGATCATAAAGGAAAATTTGTCAAGAAATTTTATTATGTTAAAGACACAATGGTGTATCTAATGATGAACAATTAGACTATCCTAATGATGATAGTGATGAATTATTGTTCATGGCCTTAAATTTTGAACTAATTCTACTAATTTTGAAATATTTGTGAAGGAAAGTGCTCACGTAACATGTCACAAAATTTAAGGAACTATGGTGACTTCTTTTCATGCAAGAGAAGAGAGAAATTATTGGATAATTTATAGTGGATACTGAAATCATATAAGAGGTGATAAGAGTATGTTTTTCAAGAATCTAAAGTCTGATGGTTGTCTTGTTAAATTTGGTGATGATACATCTACTAAGATATTTGGAAGAGGTTTAATTAGTTTTGATGGCAAGCATAATATATATGATGTTTTTTACATCAAGGGTCTCTCACATGATATTCTCACTATAGGAAAGATGTGTACTAGAGGATACAATTTGGTGTTTCATGATGATGGTTGTGAAATTAGAAAAGGAAGTTCTAAAACTATGGTTGTTGCAGCTACAATGATAGAAGATAATGTTTATTAGCTCAAAGGTAGTGGTGCTAAGTGATTTATGTCTAAAATCAATTAAAGTTGGCTATGACATAGAAGAATGGGTCACATCAATTTTGATAGCCTAGTGAAGATTAGTTCTACTAATGTTGTGAGAGATCTACCAAATATTACAAAGCCTATCAATGCAATCTACAAAGAATGTCAATTTGGAAAGGAAAAAAAGAAGAGGTTCAAGACTAAGGAATACTATACCATAGATCCTTTGGAGTTGGTGCATACAGAACTATGTAGACCTACTAGAATAAGAAACTCTGAAGATGATGGGTATTTTGTTTGTTAATTAATGATTACTATAGAATGACTTGGGTGACATTTCTCAAAGAAAAATTAGAATCTCTAGAAAATTTAAATTAATTAAGCCTATGATTGAGAATGAAATGGATGTGAAAATAAATTGCTTAAGGTTTAACAGAGGTGGAGAGTTTAACTCCAATGAGTTTAATAGTTTTTGTGAAGATCATGGGATTAAGAGGCATTTTTTTAGCTTTCCTAGGACTCCTCAACAAAATGGAGTTGTGGAGAGGAAGAATAGAACAATTCAAGAATTATCAAGGACTATGATGAAGGAATAAAATATATGAGATGTTTATTGGAGAGAAGCTATTCATACTATAGTCTACATTATTAATAGAGCTCAAGTAAGAGTGAATATTTCAAATAATCCCTATAAGCTATGGTATGGAAAATCTGCTACTACGAAATATTTTAGAGTCTTTGGAAGTAAATTCTATATCAGAAGAGATGAAGAAAACTTAGGAAAGTTTGATGCAAGATTCGATGAAGGAATCTTCCTTGGATACTCTAAAAGAAGAAAGGCTTATTGGTTCTATAATTAAAAGGTTGAAGAAGATTGTTGAAAGTGAAAGTGTCAAAGTGGATGAAGAATCACATCAGAGTTCTATATTGATAGAAGGATATGAATCTTATGAACCCCCTTTTAGTGAAGAAGAAAAAGATGAAGAGAAATAAAAAGAGATGGCAATTGAAGAGGAAGAGGAAGAAGATCCCAAAAAGATCCCTAAGAGTCCTAAGTATGTGCGGAAGAATCATTCTGAAGATAAAATATTTGGAGGTAAGAGAAAACTTGTGTTGACAAGAATACAATCTGTTATGATAGAGGAACAAATAAATTTTTTTTTACTTTTAGAGGTAGAATGTAAAACTATAACTAAGGATTGCAAAGATGAGAATTGGATCAAGGCTATGAAAGAAGAATTGGAATAGATTGAGAATAATCAAAATTGGGAATTGGTACCAAGATCAAAAAATAAGAATGTGATAGGAACTAAGTGGGATTTTAGGAACATGTTGAATGAGGATGGAAAATTTGTCAAAAATAAGACTAGAATTATATGTAAGAGCTACTCACGAGTGGAAGGAATAGATTTGAAGAGACTTTTTTCTCTAGTGGAAAGGATGGAACCTATTAGAATGTTTTTGGATTTTACAATACATAAAGACTTTAAGATATATTAGATGAATGTGAAGTTTTCATTCTTCAATGGTGAGTTAGAAGAAGTGTACTTTTAACAACCAAAAGGATTTCAATTATTAGAAGATTTTTGTATGGTCTAGATGTTGAAGAAGGCATTGTATAGACTCATAAAATCTCCTAGAGATTGGTATGAAAGGTTGGATAAGTACTTCTTATAGTAAGGATTCAGGAAAGGTACTAAAGATAGTAACATGTACTTCTAATTTGAGGGAGAACAAATTTTTATTGTGGAGCTGGTATATGTTGATGAAATTATCTTTAAAGGAAATGAAGGTATGTGCAAGAGGTTTGTAGATGAGATGTAGAAATATTTTGAGATGTCAATATGTGGGGAGATGAATTTATTCCTTAGATTACAAATCAATCGATTAGAAAAAGGTATTTTCATTTCTTAGTTAAAGTATGTCAAGGAAATATTCAAGAAGTTTGGAATGGAGGATTCTAAACTAGTGTGTACTCCCATGGTTACTCATTATAAGTTGAGAAAAAATGATGAATCTCCTAAGGCTAATCAGAGAAGGTAAAAATCAATGATTCGTGGATTTTTATACCTAACTACTATTAGACCAGATATCATGCATAAAGTTTGTCTTGTGGAAATATTTCAAGAAGATCCCAGAGAATCACATGCTACAGCAATTAAAAGGGTATTTAGATACTTGAAGGACACTCTGGATTTCAATATATAGAATCTTAAGGATAGTGATTTATCTTTTCTCGTGCATATATAGATGTAAATTGGGTAGGTTGCACAGATGCTAGAAGAAGTACAAGTGGATGTTCTTTCTGTAGATACCAAAAATTGGTCTAGGCCTACGAGTACACATTCGACATAATTTTCTATAGTCCATCGTCTTGTAAAAAATGTTAATTATTTAGTTAACCTTTCTGACACATATTTCCTCTATTATTTAAATACCCCTTTTTAATTAATTCATTATTAACTTTTATTCAACTTGATTAATTAAATAAATCATATTTATTTAATTATGTTGCAAACTAATTAATTCTTCCCCCTTTATCTATCAATTAAATAATTTATTATTTAATTACCCCTTTATCATACTTTTCCAACTATGATTAAATATTTATTATTTAATTATTCATTCAATCCTTTTCAAAAGTCAATTAAATAAATTATCTTTATTTATTTAATCAAAGTCTCTTATTTTTGAATGTTGAACTAAATTAACATTTAATTCATATTTTAATTATTTATGTCACATTCCTCTATCATTTAGTTATCTAAGTCATTTACTCACCTTCTGACTCGAGATCTGTTTTTAGTTCTCTAGTTATCTCCAGATTCAACACCTGTTTATCTCTGCGAGAAGACTCTCTATGACAACTAGTCGATTAACTAGTTCTAACTCATGTTTGCATTCGAATCCATTAGTATTCGAGCTCTAACTTTGTCTTTTGCATACAAAATCTATTTCTTCTATTTTTGAAGATTAAGATCTTGAAATCGTGTTCTAACTCATGTTCTAACTTAATCTGTATCTGCAATCTTTTCTAAACTCGTGTTATAGCTTGTGTTCTAACTCACATTCTATATGAGACAAAACTCACATCGCATGGCATTCATCAATCTCATCCATCAATCTCTCTTTCAATCTGAGTCGATTGTTTGAAAATGCAAAATCTATAAAATGGCCTACCATTATCATTATTCCTCCTCCCGAAATCATACACTTTTGAGAAGAGACTTATCTTTGATATTTTTCTTAGACACTCGACGAAGTTATACTTGCATTCAAACATGGAAATCTAAGGGAAAGAATAATGAAAAGGAAAAATGGAGAAGAACAATCAAGATAATTTGAATGGGTGAATGCATATTCGGTGAGAGCTTTCCATTAAATTTTTTAGTTTGTTTTATTTATTTCCTCGTTCTTTATTGTTTGATTTTACATTATTATTTTAGATTAGTATTAACTTTGTTATTCTAGTTGTAGATTATCCATCTCATCGCATTCGAAAGATCATCTTTTAATCTAATGTTACATTTGGTGAACTCAATGTGAACACGCTTCAAAATTCGCACATATTTTCGTCTTTCCGTTTTTCCATTTTTCGTTCTTATTTGCAGGTTTTTTGTACGGTGCACCACATCTATTCAGGAAAATGATGCATTTGTATCCACAAGCTGAATCTTCTAAAAAATACAACGCATCTATCATCCCAAATTGCATTTGCGAAGTCACAAACCACATCCGCCTGTGAACAAAATTTGTGAACCGCATCTATGGCTATAAAAGCTGCATATGCCTAGTAATATTTTTTTTTGGTTTTTAGTCATTTTCGTATATCCATATTTTCATTTTTTCTTTTTAGGTTTTTTTGTTTTTCACTAATTTTTGTTTCAGTTGTGTTAAGGTGGAATAGCATAGTGTTTGCAGGATGAAGTAGAGAAGACCATTAAAAACCAAAGACAATTTTTTGCAGGACAAAAGATGAAGAGCAATGAACTACTGATAAATTTACATGCAAGACCTAATTCCTTTATGTTTATTTATTTATTTAAGCAAGCTTTTGTTTGGTAGATAGATAATTTTTATGTGGGTTAAAAGGAATTTTTTGATTGATAGATAGACAATTGTCATTTGGATTAAAAAGAACCACTATCTTCTTTGTCTGGTGTGTTGCACATATTTGTCACCCTTACGATTCAGTATATCGAAGTATCCTCTCCCCTTATGCATTCATGCGATCATGGGTGTAAGAGAAACAGTTACTGACTCTAGAACTTGGGCCTATCTTGGTGGGAAAAAGTACTCAGCACAAGACGACTCAGACTGGTAACACACTAAAGCCAAGCGACTTCCACCCAGTATATAAAAATGGATTTCTAGAGAAAGCCCAGAAATCACACACACTATTTAGATGAGATGGACAAAAATGGACTCTCGCTGATGTTGGATAGTGCCCTATGAATGAAATGCCCTTATTAAACACCTTGTTGTAGAGTTACCAAAATCCTATCTACTACTTGGCACAACAGGGTCGGCCTTGTGAAGTCGTCTTACATTCTTACGGTTTATGTGTGGAAATTAAATGTATGCCATGGGAGTTTCATGGGTACAACAACTTGGCTGCCCTGTATAAGTGAGTATTGTGGAGGGGAGCCAGTGGGGTGAGGCTACTAGTCATTCACCATAAATATGCGTATCTGGAGAAATCCAAGTAAGAACTCAACAAGTATTGTCCTAAAAGTCTAAGTTGTAAATTTTTTTTGAGTCTTAATAGTTCTTTCATCACAAAAATGAAAATACATTGATTGTTGGTTTGTTTTTTATGGTATTCGTCAAAAAATTGATCAAACAAACAAAGTCACTCAACAAGTTTTAGGAAAATTTCAACTATCAAAAAATTGACTCGCAATTGTCAATTTAAATTCCACATCTGTCATAGTGAGTCACATCTATTAGGGGAAAAACTACATGTTTCTATCAAAATATTCATTATTCACAGTCTACATACTACGAGTCGCAACTGTCACATTTTGAGTCACATGTGTGCTTGCAAACCGCATCTGTCAATTTTCAAGCCGCAAGTGTCTATCAGAAAAATCTAGGTTTATAGAGTCCAAACTTAGAACCGCATGTGTATCGGTAAACCACATTTGTTATAGAAAAAATTGTAATTGTTAGAAACACCTCATGCACTGTCAAAAATCCCATCTATCAACATTTGAACCACAACTATTAGGTGAACCGCATTTGCCTGTCAACAAAAAACATAAAAAACCACAAACTGAGTCTGAAACATCACTGTCACTATTTTCTTTAGATTCTTAAGATAAACTTTGGACATAAACTAATAATTTTTTCTCAAAAACCTTGCATCATTAGGTGTCATATACATCTTAGTCACAATAAACATCTTAGTCATAGTCATCCTAAGTTGCATGCATATAGATACTTCCTAGGAAATTGCATATCACAAAATAGATAACTTTCCTCATCATTGGAAATGTTCATGTTTCGGTTTGTCACAATCATTGAACCTAGTCACTTTAGTCCCATCTAGTGGATATTTTCAGCTCAACAGTCTAGTTTTAAAAATTCACCTTGTCAATTGTCCTTGTCATACAATTAGGTTCCTTGGTAAAAAAAAATCGTTGCATGCATTTATTCCATAGGTGGAAGGTTATACCCATCTTACACTCATTTATCATCATAGTCTACTTGAAATTTTGCATATTGTTCATCCCATCATACGTCATTTTAGTATATGTCTTTTTAGAAACCATTTTAGCAACATCATTTATTGTCAAAAAAATCCAAAAACATAGACATAGGTCATATCAGTTTTTAGACATAGTCTGCATTACCCCTTTTTGAGAAAATTTTTCATGGTCGAAACAAGGTCTAAAAAGAAACACAAAGCAATGACAGACCCCGAAGAATTCATCAATCCATTCAGAAATCAACCATCAGGAAGTAAAAGACCACACAAGCCTTTGCTTGGAAAACATGTCACTAGAGACAAACATGGGAAAAATTACATAGAAGACATAGACGCAGTAGTACAAGATCCTAAATTTGCATCCTTTATGGATTAATGTTTGGTAAATGATCCCCAATGATATATAGCTAAGTTTCTAGTAGAAGGTGAAAAACTACCCATAGGTTTTGATATTCGTACTTTACAAACATAGTCTACTCAACCAACGCAAACTGCAATGTCAAGTGTCTCTATTACCCAAATTACCATAGCGATACCAACTAGCATACCAAATCAAACATCATCAATTTTAAACACAACCCCTTTCATCATAACACAAGTTTTACAATTTACTGTGGGGGAAACTTCCTCCAACCCTTTGGCACCAGCACGACTGGTAAGAGATCCAAAGTTGGCGGAAATATACCTATACTAAATCAAATCATTCAAACAGGAAACATTCCTATACCAACTCAGCCCATTTAGATAGGGAACATTC